>JAOXFI010000042.1:0-25391 GCA_029232285.1 Agmasoma carcini (nom. nud.) | reverse complement strand
AGTCATAGTCAGTCATAGTCAGTCATAGTCAGTCATAGTCAGTCATAGTCAGTCATAGTCAGTCATAGTCAGTCATATTCAGTCATATTCAGTCATGGTCAGTCATGGTCACATCATCATAGTCACACCATCATAGTCACACCATCATAGTCAATATATAGGAATAACTACAATATTATTGACAGTTAATTAACTTTTTTTCTTTCACTATACATAATTTTTATATAAAGTGAATATATTTTTATAATTTTATTGATCAAGGTGAATATATTTTAATAATAATTTGATAATATTGAGATAACATACTGTTGGGAGACGTTGTTTAAGTAGGTAAATATTGATTAGAGTAAATTTATAGTATTTACTAGGTGATGCACTCTATCAGGGATGGAGTTTCTGTTATAATCTTAAAATAAATTATTGTATAAGTTGGTTAAGGGGACAGTATTATTACATATACAAAGCAAAATAATACTTCAATATTTTGAAATTACATATTTATTTTAAATATTTTGAAATTTTATATTTCTTCAATATTTTGAAATTTTATATTTATTTTATTTTACAAAAATTCACGTTATAGAATTGTTTGAATTATTGCGAATAAATATGTTATTAACTGATAATATTGAAATAAGAAATTATTAATTCCATAGGAGAGAAGCAAAGGGAAAAGGTAAAATCTTTTAACACTGAAACTGCGAATATATAGAATGTTAAACTTATGCATCACCTAATGATATATTAATTTGAACAACAGGACAGGGTAAAAACTAACAAATTTCAAATTTTGGAATTGGATTTTATTTACGATGGAGGTATATACAGAATTGTACAACAATTAACACCTTCAATAATGCTATTATTTGTTAATGGTTTGAATTTTTAAATAATTCTTTTTTTCTAGAATAATTCTCTTCTAGAATAATCCTTTTCTAGAAGTATTCTTTTTTCTAGAATAATTCTTTTTTCTAGAATAATTCTTTTTTTCTAGAATAATCACTTTTCTAGAATAATCCTTTTTCTAAGATTATTCTCTTCTAGAACTATTCTTTTTTCTAGAATACTTCTTTTTTTCTAGAATACTTCTTTTTTTCTAGAATAATTCTTTTTTTCTAGAATAATCACTTTTCTAGAATAATCCTTTTCTAAGATTATTCTCTTCTAAGATTATTCTCTTCTAGAACTATTCTTTTTTCTAGAATAATCATTTTTCTAAAAATGTTATAAATCATATAACAACCTATTCAAACTGATGAATCTAAATAAATCAAGTCTAAAGTTTTCCATGTGTATTTAAATTACTATCTTTACGTTATTAGATGATGAATATCATTTAATCGACACTGGTGTGCTAAGAAGGCAACTTCATTGTCCCAACTATAATTTATCTTGCGGTATAAAAAATATTAGAAACATCGATAAATTCGAGTTTATGTACCTAACTATCAATTAAACAAATTATAAAGATATTTTTCAATTGTAAAGACGGTTTCTTCGATGATTTTAATATATAATTGGGGTTTAAAGATCTATACAAGATTAAATAAATTATATATGGGTTTTTAATATAAACCTTATAATATTAGGAAGAATAAAGCAAAATATAACAGAGTAATGATATTTTGATTTTTAGAATTGAAGATACATCATCTGGTAAAGATTTACCTAGAATATGTAAGTGAGCACACTTCTAATCATAATAGATAGATTTTATCGACCGGTACAATAATTTATTATGATCAGCAAAAGTCATATTTTAGAATATGTGAAAATTTGGGGCAATAAATCATTTCCTCCACTTTGTTGATCCAAATATTAAATTTATAGCAAATATTAAATTTATTAAGCGAAGACGAAAGAAGAGACTTGATTCCTTAGAAATTTATTGATCCAAATATTGAATTTATTGATCTAATTTAAATTTCTTATAAAAATACAGGAATAGAGTGAATGTCTCTTATATAAGGAAACAATTTAACTATACAGTAACATTTTATATAAAGGGTTTGATGTCTTGTTCAATTTTTGTATGTAAACAACATAAGAACCATGTTTTGTACCTTCTCAATGTATGTTTTGTAATTTGATTGAATCGAATGTGAAAGTTCATCACAGTTAAGACAATAAACTGTAAATTATAGCATATTAACAGTGAAAATATACTCTAATTGGTATTTGTAAATAATCCCACAGGTCTATATTGTGTAGTCTATGAATATTTTAATATAAACTTATATTGAAAATGAAGAATTGGTCATCAATAGAGACAATAAAATCACTTTAACATCAACGATAGCAGTAAAACAGAATTTAATGCTATCGTTGATGTTAAAATAAGATTTTAAATATAATATTTTAAATATAATATTTGTATATGACTTAGTTATATATAAAAATAGTTAATATTATATTTGTATATGACTTACTTATATATAAAAATTTTAAATATAATATTTGTATATGACTTAGTTATATATATAATATTAGTATATGACTTACTTATATATATAAATTGCTATTATTGCTAATATCTAAAATATTTTATAAAATTAATAACTTTTAATTGATTGACTAGTGATTGATGGATCAAAACTAACAGCTGTAACTGAATTAGGAGCAAAACTTGTTAAATTATTATTTAAATTATCACCATGACCTACCTTTGAAAATAAACTATAAATATAATTATAAGCAATACTTAAATAATCCTTAGAAGTTGTATAAGCAACACTTAAATAATCCTTAGAAGTTGTATAAGCATAACTAAATAAATCAGATAATTTAAATAAAAATAAATTAAAGTAAATTCCAATACTTGGGAAAAAGAATGATAAAATATAAAACAATAAAACAATTGTAACTGATGTTATAATTGACCATGTTTTATAATAATGATAATTTAAAAAATCATCAATTTTATAAATAAAGTTTTTTTCTTCATAATTTTGAAATTCATAATTTTGATCATTGAATTTTTGTTTTCTTTTTGAAATTGGTTTTTTATGATTAATTGTTTGATCAGGTGTAGATTTACAAGAATTGGTTACTTCATTAATAATAGTAGATGGTTTGTTGATAATATCAGGTGTAGTCGTAGTTGCTTTATCATTAACACCTGTAATTGTAGTAACATCAGTTATAGTATCACTTAGGTTATCATCAGTTATAGTATCACTTAGATTATCATCAGTTATAGTATCACTTAGGTTATCATCAAATGTGATCCTAGTACTACCTTGGTTATTAAATACTGTCTTAGTATTACTTTGGTTATTAGAAGTGGTGGTCTTAGTGTTACTTTGGTTATCATCAGGTGTGATCCTAGTACTACCTTGGTTATTAAATACTGTCTTAATATTACTTAGATCATCATTAGATGTAATCCTAGTACTACCTTGGTTATTAGAAGTGGTCTCAGTATTACTTAGATCATCATTAGAGATGGTCTTAGTATTAACTAAATCATCATTAGGGATGATCCTAGTAGTACTACTTTGATCATCAGAAGTATTACTCATTAAATTGTTGCTTACTTCCTTATTAGCACTACTATATTTTGTTAATATTAACTTACCAGATGTTAAATCATCATCACTGGACGTATGTTTAATAAGTGGTTGATTAGAACTTGTACTTTTATCTGAACTATTATTTGAAGTATAAAAGCCTTTAAAATTATCATTTTCACTTAAAAATAACACATAAACAATACCAAATAAACCAAATACTGCAAATACAGAAACAATAAATTCTTTTGTACTAGTTGAAACTTCCATTGTGGGTATAAAAAATATTTTTTTTAAATACTGTCAAAATAATAATTGATAGGTAAAATAAAAAATATTTAAAATTTTTTATGTATAAATTATAAAAATATTTAAATATATTTATAAATTATGTGAAATATAAATTTTTTTTTATTAATTTTTATGACTTTTTTTTAAAATTATTTTAAAATGAAAATTATTTTAATTTATTTATGACATATTTAGTGTTAGTGAATTGGCTATTTAAATATTATTTATAATAATGTTTATATATTGAATATGTCATAAATAAATTAAGAATCTTTTAAATAAAAAATAGATATGTAATATTTGCAAATAGATAGAGAAATATCTCAATTTAAAAATATTACAATTTAAAATTATTCAATTTAAAAATATTCATATAGTAAAATTATTCAATTTAAAGAAATTATTATTTTATTTAAATTATTTTAGAAGTATTAAAATTCATTCTCAATATTTGTGTTTCACCTTTCCCTTTAATTTTCTTTATAATAAAATTTATTATAAAATTAAAAAAATCATAAATTTTTTTTAAAATAAATTTAAATGGAATTAAAAAATATGATAAAATTGAAAATATTAAAATTATAAAATAATTATAATTTGCATAAATATAATTGATTATATCATAAAATAAAGTTTTAAATCCTGAAATTATTAGACTTGAATAATTAATTGATTTTATATTATCGTTAGGGGTTGATTTTATTATCTTATCATTGTTATCAGTGTTATTTTGAGGGTTACTTACGTAGTTATCAATCATTTCATTATTATTAAGATCAAATTTAGTTGAATAATTATTTTTACTAGGTTTGATTATTGAAGTATTATTACTACAATCATCAGTAGGAATAGTACTAGGGGCTTGATCACTGGTTATATTATTATTAACCTTTGAGGGTTGATCGCTTGAAGTTGTATCATAAATAGGGTTAGTACTAGCCTCTTTGACTTGATCACTGGTTATATTATTATTAACCTTTGAGGGTTGGTCGCTTGAAGTTGTATCATAAATAGGGTTAGTACTAGCCTCTTTGACTTGATCACTGGTTATATTATTACTAACCTTTGAGGGTTGATCGCTTGGAGCTGTATCATCAGTACGGATAGTACTAGGGGCTTGATCACTGGTTATATTATTACTAACATTTGAGGGTTGATTGCTTGAAGTTATATCATCAGTACGGATAGTACTAGCCTCTTTGACTTGCTCACTAGCTATATTATTATTACTCTTTGATACATCATCAACTTCTAATACTTGTTCACTAGATATATTACTATATCCTTTTTCAATTATTTCATCTTTCTTTAAATTTTGATTACCCTTCAATTTATCAAAAATATTTGTTATTTTTTTATTATCTCTCTTTGTAACATTATTATTTGTATCTGTAGACTTACTTTTATTTTGTGTATCATACATATAACCACATGTTCCTATAATAATTAATATAATAGGGAATAATAATAATTGTTTCATGGTGTGGTTGTGGTTAAATTTTTTAAATTATAAAAATGTCAATATTAATTGATATGATAGGAGAAAAAACTAAAATTTTATAATAAAGTTATAATACTATATGTTACAATACTATGATACAAGTTATAATACTATAATACTATGATATTATATGTTATAATACTATAATACTATATGATACAAGTTATAATACTATAATGTTATATTAAATTTATTTAGATTTTTTTAGATCTTCACTGTCAAGTTCAAGTGTATTAACAAAAGATAAAAATTTTATAATAATTTCTCGTTCTTCTTTTGGAGTTTCTTGTATTTTTTCTCTTATAATTTCATCTCTTGTCTTATTAGAATAATCTTTTTTTTCTTTTTTAACAATATTACTGCTGATATATTTAATTTTAGGATCGTTGGGGTTTGTTTTATGTTGTATAATTTTATCTAGATCTAGTTTAGGAAATACTTCTGCTATTTTAAAAGGTATTTCAATAGGGGATGGTGTATTATCATTAGGAGATGGTGTATTATCATTAGGGGATGGTGTACTATCTTTAAGAGATGGTGTACTATCTTTAAGAGATGGTGTACTATCTTTATTTATATTTAATTTAGTTGATTTCGCTGATGACTCACTTGAATCCTTTCCATTTGCTTTATACATATTGTACAATCTAATTGAAGCAATGGAAATGAATATTAAAGAAATTGCCAGTAGAATTTTACTAATGTGAGATTTTTCCATATGGGAAAAAGTTTTAAAGATTTAATTTTTATAAAAAGGAGATAAAAATCATAAACTTATATATAAATAAAGGGAAATTATGTGATATTTAGCTATGATTAGAATGTCGGTCATAGTCGGTCACAGTCGGTCATGTCGGTCACAGTCGATCATAGTCGGTCATGTCGGTCACAGTCGATCATAGTCGGTCATAGTCGGTCATGTCGGTCACAGTCGATCACAGTCGATCACAGTCAAATAGTGTCGGTCATGTCGGTCATAGTCGGTCACAGTCGGTCAAGTCGGTCATAGTCGATCATAGTCGATCATAGTCAAATAGTCAAATAGTCAAATAGTCAAATAGTCAAATAGTCAAATAGTCAAATAGTCAAATAGTCAAATAGTGTCGGTCATGTTGATCTATGTCGGTCATAGTCGGTCATGTCGGTCATAGTCGGTCATAGTCAAATAGTGTCGGTCATGTTGATCTATGTCGGTCATGTCGGTCATGTCGGTCATAGTCGGTCACAGTCGGTCATAGTCGGTCATAGTCGGTCATAGTCGGTCATAGTTGATCACAGTCGGTCATGTTGATCTATGTCGGTCATGTCGGTCATGTCGGTCATAGTCGATCACAGTCGGTCATGTCGGTCATAGTCGATCACAGTCGGTCATAGTCGGTCATAGTCAAATAGTGTCGGTCATGTCGGTCATGTCGGTCATAGTCGGTCACAGTCGGTCACAGTCGGTCACAGTCGGTCATGTCGGTCACAGTCGGTCATAGTCAAATAGTGTCGGTCATAGTCAAATAGTATCGGTCTATGCCAGATCATACCTACTTTCCTTTTACTAAATTTTGTAATAAAATATATTTAATTAATTTAATTTTCTTTAACATCATCCATAATTTGTTTTATCTTTTCTATAAAGATAATTTTATAAATATTAAAAAAATATTCTGATTTAATAGTTCCATTTGAGGTAATGTGTAAATAAAATAACACAAGTAAGTTTGTAGATTTATATTTTGTGATTTTTTCTTTCTTTTTTTTATTTCCAAATAAACCTTTAAATGAATTATAAAATTTATAAAATATTGATTTTGTATTATCAGGATTATCTAAATTTTCAGAATTATCACTTATATCACTTTTATCAGAATTATTATTTGATTTTTTTTTTTTAAATTTTGATAATAATTTATTTCTCTTTGAAAATTTTATATTATTTTTTTCTTCAATTTTAACTTCTTTGTTTATATTTTCTTCATCCTTTTCTAATGCATAATCCTTAAATATAATATACATAAATGTTATTATTATAAATATTAACATGCATAAAGTTATTATTATGCTTTTATTGAATAGTTTTTTTATTTGCATTGTAAATTTTTTTTATAATTTTTTAAAAAATTTTTTTATGTTAATATAACTAACTAACCTAACTAACCTAACTAACTAACTAACTAACTAACTAACTAACTAACTAACTAACCTAACCTAACTAACTAACTAACTAACTAACTAACTAACTAACTAACTAACTAACTAACCTAACCTGACTAACCTAACCAACTAAACTAACCTAACCTAACTAACTAACCTAACTAACCTAACTAAACTAAACTAAACTAACCTAACTAACTAACCTAACTAACTAACTAAGTTTTATGTTTATACAAGAATCGAACTCAATACTTTATTTTACATTTTTTATAAAAATTTTGTGTTTATACAAGAATCGAACTCAATACTTTATTTTACATTTTTTTATAAAATTATAGTCTTTTAACTCCTAATAAACTACCTGCAAATTTTTTCCCATTTATACTATTTAAAGCTTTACCATAAATAGTAACACCTGAAATTCTTTTTCTACGTCTTTGATTGAGCATTGGTAAATTTAATTGAGAATTTGAAGGCAAAGGATTTGATTGTGAATTTTTTATAATTTTATTATTTTCAATATTTGAGTTTGTTACATCATCATACGTTATGTTTTCATCATCATGTGATTTATATTTGGTTTCGATATGATTATTACTTTCATACGGTGATGTAACATTGTTATCACTTTCATATGGTGATTTATATTTGGTTTCGATATGATTATTACTTTCATACGGTGATGTAAGATCATCACCATACGTTATGTTATCATCCTCATCCAATGATTTATATTTGGTCTCGGCATTGTTATCACTTTCATATGGTAATGTAAGATCATCACCATACGTTATGTTATCATCCTCATCCAATGGTTTATATATATTATCATACAATTTATATATACTTTCATCTTCATATGATGCAACATCACCCTCATTTATGTTATCTTGACTATCACCACCTTCCTGTGGTGATATAACATCATCATTTGTTTCATTCTCTTCTAATTTAAAATCTTGATCAATTTTTAAAATTTCTTCAAAAGCATCAATCACATCTTTTATTTCTAAAATACTTTCATTATTGTTTTCTATACTTAAGTTTTTATTCTCTTCTTCATTTTTCATAATGTCATATTGTATATCTTTTATTTCTTCTTCTTTCATACTTTCTTCTTTAATATTTTTATGATCCATAAAGTTTATTTCATCATTATCAAATATTTTTATATATTCTTCTTTAATACTTTCTTCTTTAATATTTTTATGATCCATAAAGTTTATTTCATCATCATTATCAAATATTTTTATATATTCTTCTTTCATACCTTCTTCATTCTTATCTTCTTCATCTTTCTTTGATATTTCTATACTTTCTTTAATATTATCTAATTCTTTTAATTTCTTATCTATTTCATTTAATAAATCATTTATATCATTTTTTGATGTTGTTAATGGTATTTTAACTATATCATCACTATTTATAATTGGTTTTTCAATATCTTTATCATAACCTTTTGATATTGCACTATAACCATCTGATATTTCTTCATAATCTTTTGATATTGCACCATCGCCAACACCATAGTCATAGCCATAGTCACCATCATCATCACCATAGTCACCATCAGCATATTCACCATAGCCAACACCAACACCATCACCATATTCACCATAGTCATCATTTATTATATCTTTTCTATCAATATAAATACTATTTTCTATTTTACTACTTTTCTTCTCATATTTTTCTTTTATATTTTCATCTTCTACTTGTATTACTTCTTTATTACTTTTTATTTTCACTTCTCTTATTATATTTTTAGATTCTTCATTATTATTACAATAAAATTTAATGTATAAGAAATTTATATGTATTAAAGTTATAAATGTAAATAAAATTATAACTAGAGCAATTGTTCTATCACTAACTCTACTCATAATTATACAAAATCTAGAACTTAAAATATTTATAAAAGGAGGTTTGATTAAAATAATATCAATTGATTAAAAAAGGGTTAGTATGGTCAATCGTGGTTATAATTGGTCATAGTCAGTTATAGTCAGTTATAGTCGCTCATAATCGGTCAGATAATCCAATATATACTAATATATACTAATATATACATATATATACAGATATATACTAATATATACAGATATATACTAATATATACAGATATATACTAATATATACAGATATATACAGATATATACAAATATATACAGATATATACAAATATATACAGATATATACTAATATATACAGATATATACAGATATATACTAATATATACTAATATATACAGATATATACAAATATATACAGATATATACTATTATATACAGATATATACAAATATATACAGATATATACTATTATATAATAATATAAATTATTACTAAGCCCATATACAACATAATAATATATAAATATCTTATTATTTATTTATATTCTCATACTTTGATATTATATTAGTTAAATTTAAAGCTAATGTTGTCAATAAATTATAGTCTGCGTCGTTCTCTTCATAATTTTTACCAATAACTTCTTTAATAATCTTTAATGTTCGAATTAATTCATTTTTCTTAATATCCTTAAACATTGACCCTCCTATATCATCTATATCAATATTAACAATATTAACAGCATTACAACACATATTATTATATTCTATACAAAACATAGATAATGAAACTATAACTAACCATATTATAAATACTTTCATAGAAATTGTATCACTGTTTACGAACATCAAATAAAATTAAAAAAATTTTTTATATAAAATTTTGATTTTATTAAATAATTTGTGTGTTATTAAATAATTTACGTGTTATTAAATAATTTACGTGTTATTTAATGATTGATTTTCTTATGTTGATTAAGAAATGTTGACCTACTTAAATATTTTAATCATTTTGGAACATGAATTAAAAAAAGATGTTTACAACAATAAATGATTGATAAATATATCAATTTTTATAATATATTGAATTTATAAATAATTTGTATTAAAAATTATATTAATTATCTAACATATTATAAGTCTAGACTCTATTTGGAAATAATGGATTTTATTAAAGAAAAATTTATAATGATGGTCAGTTTTTATTTATTGGTAGGGAGGGCTTTTCTTGAATAATGTATGTAATAAATAACCATCTACAATGTCTTTAAAGTTTTTACTGTCACCATTACAATCAAGCTTTTACCAAACTGTTTATTTAACTTGCTTCAATCCTGCTAAGGGTAAGAATCTTTAAATACTCTAAATATATCTTTCTATATTAAATTGAGTATAATTAATATTGATCAGTTAGTATTATTTCTTATACAATAAATCATTAGTTTATACTTGCTGATCACTACAAATAGATATGATAAGACAATGTTTTACAAATTGGATTTGTACTTTTGATGTAAAATATTATTATCCAACAATTTGATTATCTAGCAAGTTAAATTTCTAATTTTTGCTAGATATCAGATTTAAAATACTCGTATTTAACAACCTATTATCATATTAATAAAAAATAATAATCTTGGAGGTGTTAGTTTTACTCACTGTCAAGTTTATTCAATGTTATTTCATGTCTTTGTGTCATAGTTCTTTCTTGTGATAATGATCATACCCCTATTCTATTACACACATCAACTAACTTATATATTCGAGCTATCAAACTGGCAGTTCGCTACCAATGAAGAAAAGGTATCTACCTTAACGATTTTGGTGATTACTTTAACGATTATGGTGATTCTTATTCTAATACCTTGACCTGTTATAACCTATTTAATAGTTTTCTTACTACACTGAGCCATGTTGAGGTATATATTATTCCATACCTTTATATTTGCTTGTGATAAAGGAAGTAATAATACATTTTCTAATCTAAATTATTTATATGATTTTATATTTAGGTAACCCACCTGTGGTGTAAGTAAAGATCAGTTACTCATATTATTGTATCGGTGGATACATAACCATTTTAAACCTAATCAAGCTACCACATTATCTTAATCATATTATTTAAGCTTTACATACTTATCAATTATTTCCATAATAATTACATTTTAATGTTGTTTTATCTATAAATTTATAAATTTATAATAGAAACATTTTCTTTATCAATAAAAATGACTAGATAAATTTTAACAACAATTTAATCATTTCCTTATGCTTTTTTTATATTCGGCAGGGCTTACATAGTTCGTTTGTGAAAACATTCCAATTTTCTTCGTCATTGCTTTATGTTCAGCATCATTCAACTTCCTATAAAAATTAGAACCATCACCATAATCAGCTTTCTTACCTCTATATACAGTTGCCAATCCAACATCAACAAGTTTTAAATTAATATTAACACCACCAGCATACGCAATCACTAAAACTCTCTTATACATATCAATGCTTAATATTTCAATTTTAATAATTTTATTTTTTACCCTTTTTGATAAAAATAATTTCGCTTCTTGGCTATATGGTTGACCTGGATTATGAAAGCTTCTAACCTCAGGTGCATCAATTCCTGATAGTCTAGCAGAGCATATGTGCTTGTCTTTATGCTTAAACAAGCTAAAAAAAGGCACATGTACAAATTTAAACCCGTCTCCATCACCAACACGTAAAACTTTAACCTTTATTCTTTTACCTCTTCTTAAACCAGATATTTCGGCTGCTGTATATCTTTTTATAGATTTAAACAACATACAAACAATTATTATCAATGTTAAACATCCAAATATAACATAAAAATATTTCTTATCAATATTTTCCATTTGGATAGGCATAGGGGTAAAAAATATAAAAATTTATAAAAATATAAAATTTTATAAATACCAAAGATTAGAATTTAAAAAGAAAAACATATTTTATCAAATAATAAAAATATATATTAAAAATTATATCAAAATATATCAAAAATATATATTAAAAATTATATCAAAATATATTAAAAAAATAATTTTATTCTATTAAAAAATATCATCTTCACTATCTGATATAAGCTCAATTCCAGAATCATCACTATAATCAGCTAATTCAATTTTATATCTCAATATACCTCCAATACCACCAAATCCTTTAACAAATTGCACACCTTCTGCACTCTTATCACTAACAAAGAACAATTGAACACCGTAATTCTTGTAATTCTCAGCTATCCAATCAACAAAATCATCATTCTCATATTTCCTTTCAAGTGACTCAAAAACTATTAACGTCTCTATCGTTCCACTCATAAGACTATCAATAGTACCTTTAAACCCATAAATATACTTCCCTGAATCAAGCGTAAGCTCTTCAAAGAAACTTTTAAGTATTTTCTTCTCTTTCGTAAACTTAACCTCACTAAGCGCATCAGCTGACAATTCAATAGCTTCATTAAGTCCATTCTTACCTCCATAATTAATATCAACTACCGCTACTACACTTAATCGCTGATCAATAATTGGCTTAAGCTCATTCTTAAACTCTGAATGACCTGCCAAGACTAGACCTTCAACATTAGATTGCGAATTAGTCACAAAAAAGCTTGTAATCATCTCTGATACCATTTTCAAGTACGTATTCCTCCTTTCCATTCTTAATCTACCAAATCTAGCTGCTGATTGACCACCCCTACCATGCTTTTTAGGTAGATCTACCTTCTTCTCTCCTAATATATTTCTACAATTCCCTTGTAGCGTAGCAAATAAAGTCCCATGTCCATCAATAATAATAAATCCATATTTTTGATCAGTTTCAAACAATTCTAAAACACTCTCAACGTGGAACCTTGAATCACATTTGTACAAAGAAGTATTTATAGGCTTGACAGGCTCAATATCATAAACAATTTTCCTTTCTTTATTATCTTCTGTTAATATTGTTCCTACAAATAAAGCCAAACCATTTGGTGGTGTTTTGGTATAAGTTTTGAGTTTGATCTGTGCACTTTGAATGGCAGTTAGCACTGACAGTCTATTAACTCTACTTTTGATATTAGTAGCTGTCCCATATTCATCTGTAAGCATATTTTTAACTCTATTGATTTGATCTTTAGGAGGAATGATTATAGAAACCATAGAAGTACCAGAGCCTTTACAATCTCTTAAATATCTCATTAATTTACGTTGTCTAAAAATTTCAATGTCTGATGCGTCCATATGGAAAATTTTTAACAAAAATTTATTTCTTTTTCTTAACCAATTGAGTGATATCATTAAAAGTATCATTTTTTAATGTTTTTTCCTGTTTTACTTCGTTCTCGTTTTGGGTTTCCTGTTTTAAGTCTAACTCCTTAAGAATATCAACGTAGTCCAATGCCTCGTCTCCTTTTTGATTTAATTCCTTAATAATATCAGTGATAATATTTTTAGCTTCACTTATGTTACCCATAAACTTATGACAATCAGCAATATTTTCCTTGATTTCACATAATAGTTCAAAGTCTTGTGTTGCTTCAATAGCGGTTTGAAACTCTTTGATAGCATCAAAGAATTGATTGTTTAAGGTTAAGATATCACCTAAGCCTTTGTAGCATTCTGCTTTGATGTCATCCTTGACGAAATCTTTAGATAGTTCAAAGCAGTTCCATGCATTTTCCAAGTCTTCATCAATGTCTGGTCGCTTCATTATTTCAGTTGAATCAAGAGTTGCTTTTTCAACCAAGGTGGTAGCGAATTCGACTAGGACTTCGTGATAGAGTTGATGGGATTCAGTCATTGAGTCTAGAGTTTGAGAATATATCTCTAGACCAAGATCAAAGGAGCCCTGGCCAATATAGTTTCTAGCTTCAGTAATTCTTGGAAATTGTTCTTCGATGCACATTGCATAATTTTTATGCGAAAAGTTTTTAAAGAAAAAAATTTGAAGGAGTCAAAGAAGATGAAAAGATTATATAAGAAATATTGTAAATAAATATTAATATTTGTTTATGCACAATAAAAATATATTAAAAGTAAAAACAATTTTATCATTAAAATTAAAAGCACACATTTTTATTTATAGTTCAAACTCTTGTATGTTTATGCATATTAAAAACACACATTTTATTAAAATTTATGTATGAAATTATACTACCAAATTTTTAACTTCTTCCTTTTTATATATTTATCAAAATATTTTATTTATTTTTATGCAACATATCTTTCATATTTTTATATTATTTATCATTCACGCATAGAATTATATTTTCTTTTAAATTTTTTATGAAAATATTCTTTATCTGACATTGTACTCATCATACTTTCTTTTCTATTTTCTATATCAGTTTCAAATTTTTTAAAATTTTCATTTTCTTCCAACATCACATGAAAAACAGGCTCTGTATTTAATAAATATTCAAATTTGATTCTTTTAGATGATTCACAATTTGGTATTTTTCTTTTCACAGGAATAAAAGTGCTTAAACCACACAAAATAGGTGGTTCAGAATATGAACCAACCTTTCCATACATTTTAACCTTCTTTTTAACACTTAATTCAGAATCTTCACTTATCATGCTATCATTATCATCATCAATATCTATGCATTCCAAATTTTTGCATAAATTATCAATAGAAAAAGTTTGAATTTGTGAAAATTCAGAATTCTTCATTTCAAATAATAAATAATCTTTAAAGTCAATCTTATTTTCTAAATATTTGATATAATTAAGATAGTTAAGATTTAAATCAGTGTCAAATATAGGGTTATGCTTAATAATGAAGCTTTCGAACTCACTAAGCTTAGGTAAGGTGCTGTTAGTTAATAATTTGTTAAGGATTGTGTTTGATAGGCCATCTTGAGAGACTTTTACTGATATTTCAACATTTTTAAATCTTATGACGCAGTCTCTGCTGATAACGAAGTGATTATTAACCAGTCTTGAGTCAACGATGACGGATCCTGTTCTAACTATTAATAAAAGCATCTTCTCAACTGGACTCATAAAGAAAGTAATAAAAACATCATTTTCATAGACATTAAAGAGGGTGTAACTAACTTTATATTCTTTATTATCAATTTCAAACAGCATGGATAAAATTTTAAAATGAAATTTGTTGACAGCAAAATTTAAAATTTGATATAAAATTTGTTTATAAAAGATTTGCATAAAAATTATGGTATTAGCACATAATGTTATGAAATATTTATGCAATTAATTTAAAATAAAAAAAATATTGCATAATTTAAGTGACAGTTCGTGTTCAACATGAACTTAAGTAAATATTAATTAATTTATTCATTTGTTTTAATTCTTACATAAAATTAAATAATAATTATTTAATTTTATATTAAAGAGTTTTTAAGTGTTTGTAGTTAAGAAATTTAATGTTTCTATGTAAATGTGAAATATCAATGACTTAAAGAATAATTTTCTCCTTTTAATTATTTGTAATAAGAAATTAAAAATATTTATGCATATTTTAAATATCAATGCATCAAAGAGAAAATATTTTATAGAAATAAATTGTGCTTATCTAAAATATCAATGCATAAAAAATATTAATGCATTATAAAAGGTTTGTTTTTTTTTATTATCATTTATTATAGTTTTATACAAAAATAAAGTCATAGCATAAATATTGAAATATTATTAATAATTGTCCTTAAATTATTAAAAATTGATTAGATTTTATATTTAAGAATTTATATTTAAAATATTTTAAAATTCAAATATTTTAATTTATAATTTTTTTAGTAAAAAAATTTTCCATGGGAGCTCAAGAAAAAATTAAAGAAATAGAAAATGAAATTGCACGTACACAAAAGAACAAAGCAACTTCTTTCCATTTAGGACTGTTAAAAGCAAAAATAGCAAAACTTAGAAAAGAATTAGAAGCTCCTGTTCGTTCACAGAAAAGTTCAGAAGGTGGCTTTGATGTCTCTAAGACTGGTGTGGCTAGAGTAGGTTTTGTAGGTTTTCCATCAGTTGGAAAATCAACTTTTATGTCTAAGTTGACAGGTACTCATTCAGAAGTGGCTGCTTATGAATTTACAACTCTTACAACGGTTCCTGGGTGTTTGACTTATAATGGTGCTAAAGTTCAGATCTTAGACTTACCTGGTATTATAGAAGGTGCTAAGGATGGTAAGGGTAGAGGTAGACAAGTAATTGCTGTAGCTAAGACTTGTAGTCTAATTGTTATATGCTTAGATGTCACTAAGCCATTTACACACAAGAGGGTCATTGAGAAGGAACTTGAGGGTTGTGGTATAAGACTAAATAAAAAAGCACCGAAAATCAAGTTTGAGAAGAAAGATAGGGGTGGAATCAATATAAGTGGAGGTAATCTCGATCGTGAATTGGTCAAGCAAATTTGTGCTGAGTTTAGGATTAATCATGCAGAGTTTGTTATCAGTCAAGAATGTACAGTTGATGACATAATTGATGTTATAGATGGTAATAGAAAGTACATACCATGTATTTATGTTTTAAACAAGATTGATCAAATTTCTATTCAAGAGTTAAGTATTTTATCTAGAGTACCACATGCAGTGCCTATTAGTGCTGAGAATGTGTGGAATTACGATGGGTTTTTAAAGAAAATGTGGTTATATTTAGATTTGGTACGTATCTATCCAAAGCCTAAAGGTTCACCCATAGATTATGATGAGCCAGTGATATTAAAGTTTAATAGGAGGAAGGTTAGTGATTTTTGTAATGCCATTCATAGAGATATTCTTAGAAAGTTTAAGTTTGCAATTGTATGGGGTAGTTCAGTTAAGCATAAAAAGCAGAAAGTAGGTAAAGATCATGTTCTTAATGATTCTGATGTTGTTCAAATAATTAAATCAGTATAAATTTTTATAATAAATTTTTTTTCTATAATTTCTATATTAAAATTTTTTTATTATAATTTTTCTATAATTTTTTTTTATAAATTTTTATATAATATTTTTCTATAATAAATTTTATTTTCTATAATATATTTTTTTATAATTTTTCTATAATTTTTTATTATAATTTTTTTTCTATAATTTTTTATTATAATTTTTTTTTCTATAATTTTTTATTATAATTTTTTTTTCTATAAATTATTTTCTAACAAAAATTATTTAAATAAATTTATGAAACAAATTTTTGTTTTTATTTAAATTAGAAAAACAAATTTTTTTCATGGCCAACTCTTTACAGTCTCCTTGGACAATATATCAAATAGGTGTGACTACTTCTAAGAACTGGGCTGATAGCATTAAGGATATTGTTACTGTTAAGGAATGTGGTGCTTATCTTGGACTTGTAGAGCAACTAGAGGATGTAACTAAGCTGAGTGACATTCATTTCTTTAGATCTGGTATAAAACCTATGTGGGAGGATACTGCGAATATAAATGGTGGTAGATGCATCTTTGAGGTGTCTAGCAATGTTAATGTCAATGATTTATGGGTTTCAACTATGGATTTGTGTGTTAGTGGGTGTTTTTCAGAAATAGTTGGCTGTGCTTTTTCTGAGAAAAGTAATTATAGGATATCAATATGGACATCACATTGCAACAGCTATGATGAGATAGTTTATACATGGAGAGAAATATTAGGATCAGATGCAGCTAAAGGAACATTTTCATTCACACCTCACAAGAAGAACTTTGAGGTTAAAAATTCTAGAAAAAAATATTCACGTAAATAAATTTTAATTTTTTAGTTTGATAAAGTTAAAATTTTGTATAAAGAGATATAAAGTGATATTATATAAAGTAATGTTATAAAAATTTATATAAAGTAATGTTATAAAAATTTATATAAAGTGATATTATATAAAGTGATATTATATAAAGTAATGTAATTTGATTTATATAAAGTAATGTTATAAAAATTTATATAAAGTGATATTATATAAAGTGATATTATATAAAGTAATGTTATAAAAAATTGATATTATGTAAATGTATTATAATAATCATGATATTATAAAAATTATACAAAAAAGTGATATTATATAAAAATTATATAATATTCTATAATATTCTATAATAATCATAAAATTTTATAATAAAATAAATCATTTACTTAAATAATTGTTATAACCTTTAAACATAAAATTAAAGGCCCTATCAAAAGTGCCATAATCCATAACTTCATCTTCAAGTCTTTTTAACATACAAAATTCTTCATTCACAAATTCAAACTTATTTTCAATTTTGTTAAATTTTTTAAATAAAAACTTTTCATCATCACAAATTATTTCAACAACACTAAAAACTTCAAAATCATCATTAATTTCAACTTTAAACAATCCAAATTCATCTTTAGTCAACGAAATACAAACATTTTCCATTTCTTGATCTTCTATCTTAACTTTGATCAACTCAACCATCAAATCTTTACATAAATTACTATTAAACACATAACACTTACCTATTAACGTCTTTCTCACCCTTTTGATCAATTTAAAGTCAGAATCAAACTCAAAATCACACCTTTCCCTATTTCTATAGGCTACAACACAATAATTTATATTTTTCTTATTAATTTCTTTTTTATGACTAATAAATTTAACAGGAATTGATTTTTGTTCATTTTTAAAGAACTGAATCTGATTTTGTAAGTTCTTAATAGACATCTTATCATTCCTTAGCTCTACAGGCACACTTGGAAACACAAGCTTACCACAACTGAAACGTAGCTCAATGCTTAGAACACCACCTTCATGTCTCAACACATCCTTTTCAACCGAATCTAAAGGCTTTCTAAATAAATTTATATTCTCTTGAGAAAAAATAATATTCACTAAAAAGTTCCTAAGTGTCTCCTTATAATACTTTAAAACACACTTACCACTATTCATAAGCATTGGCACATAAAAATCACCTTCCTTAATAAATTCAACTTCATCATTCTCATCTAACATTCCATGTATAATTATTTTTCTACTTTCAGTCTTTTTATAATTTTTTCTAATAAAATTTGAATATACAGGAAGAGGCTTGATCAACCATAGCTTTTTTATAAAACTAAATGGAAGCGGTAGAACAAACCCAATCTTGAACAATTCATTGTCCATCTTAGAAATATTGATGATATGCTTAGCTACAGACAACCTAGACTCACAATTACAACCTTCTCTTATTTTTTTTAAAGTTTCATCAATAGGATTTGAATATTCAACAACCTTCATCAAATAATATAATTCTTCAAAAATAGCAACAATTCTTTGATCTTCATCTACAAATAATGATTTAACATCAAATTTTTCATCTTCATTCATCTTATCACGGCACAAACCTTCAACACCAATACAATTCTCATGTCCATACAATTTCTTACAATAAAATACATTTCTGATTTTATAAGCATATTTTGAAATCCAACAAAGAGAATTTACATTGTTCTGACAAGAATGAGAATGCTTGGCACATTCCAATATTCTATCTTCACTGATATTATCAGAATATTTCTTAATAATCATATTTAGATCACTTTGTGCATCCGAACTCATAAACAACTCCTCCTCTGAATTAATACCAAGTCTGCTCATCAAAGATAATATTTCTGATGTATAATCCTTGTATACCACATTATCTATCTTAGTACTACTCTCTAGACTCTTACAATAGAATCCACTGATATTTATATTGCTGTAGCTCCTGATAATCTCAATCTTTCTAGGACTCATCATCTCAATATCCCTTAATAAACATATAGAACATTCACAATAATTACTTATCCTATTGAAACACGACCTCCTATATAATTTGCCTAAAACCTTTTCAGATGTATAAGAAGGCTTCTTTTCCATAAAATCAGGATACATCGTTGGCACTAAATCATCAGAAATACATTTCATAGACCCTGTCTTTACAAAATCAATTGATTTGTTAAATAATTCGCTTAATTTTAGTGATTTTTCAGAAAATACAGTTGTTTGATCAGAAATTGACATATAAGCATTGGCAATCATACCTAATTGATATGACCTCATATGATGAATATAAAAGTTAACAATATCAGTGTTCAATATATTTTCTTTCTCTAACGATACAGAACTAACATAATTATATGGCTTAAATACTAAAGGTGGTATCAATAACTTAGACCAAGATACCAAAAATATATCACCATCAAGATCAGCCCCTGAACACTTGTTAAAAAGAGGTCTTTCGCCTTGTTGTGAAAACACAATCACATCTTTCAAATAGTGTAGCTCAGGCTTGTCAACCAGCTTAACAATTCTTATATCGCCAGGATGCATCACTGGATTTTTTGCTATAAATGCAGTACCCACTGGAACAAAGAAAGGGCCATAATCATTGATCTTTCCAGTTATGTTGATCGAATATTTATCATGTTCCGATTTCTTAGCCATCAAAAAGACTTCTTCCTCCTTTAATACATTAAGCTCGTCTAAAATACCAAGTGCACTTCTGCCTTCAAAAACATGAATTTTACTTTTAACTCGTAAGTCTTCAAATAAATTATAAACTACAGGCATTATCATCTTTCTAAAGAACAAAGAATCTGCTGTTATTATGCTTCTATGAAAGTATTTACATCTTTTAGCTAGAAAATTAGGAAAATCGTTGCATATTTGATCTAATACGTTTGTAGCATATCTGTCTTGCAGGGCTATAAATACTTCAGGGCTAACACCTAAGGATTCTAAAATAAGAATGATTTGCCTATTTAAATGAAACTCAGTTGCCCTAGAGTGCAATATCACTTCAATATTCCTATGCATAGATGGAAATTTGTTCATAGATGACCTAAAAATCAGCCCATTGTTCTCAAATATTTTCGTATTTAGGTAATCTTCACTTTTATGATTTGGAACGCAAATCTTGATCTTTTTAGCCTCAGAGCTTCTCTTAAATTTATCAAAATCATCAACATAACCATCAGTGAATTCCTTTACATCAAAATCACAACTCTCTATGTCACAATCATCACCAACATACTCATCAGTGTCAATATCAACTTCATTGCTAAAATTTATCTCGTTAATCTCAACATCTTGAACCAAATGACCAGCTACTATATCTTGATACATATTATTTTTTACAGCTTTGTTTCTAGAAAGCCATTCATTAAATTTAACAGGATCAGAAAGCCAAGGATGAACAGTAATCAAACCTTTAAAGCCTGCAAACCTGATCTGAAAGGCTGAAGGAACATATTCAAGTCCAATCTTCTTAGATATCTCTTTAGCAATATTATAACTAACAAGACCAACACCATCAGAAAAACAATAACCATTCCTTTCTATATCATTAAATTCTAGGAAGCTATTTATATTAACAGTAGAATGTGTCGAAGATAAAGGTTGACCAACCCTTACAGCATATTTACCAACATTTTTTATATTCGTAAAGTCACCTAACCAATTTTTAATGTAATCAGTGCCAATAAGAATCCTATCTTTGTAATAAGGTGACATAAACCATGCATTTTGATCTTTAAGTTGTGAATTTGTCATAGCTAAGAAGAAATACTTGGTATGTCCTACAAAAATACCTTCTTGAAGTATTTTTCTAAAAAATTCATAAACTTTATCACAATTTTTGCCAAAATCTTCATAATATTTTTGATTGTCCTGATCTTCAAAACTAAGCCTCATAAACTTTGACATATCAAATTCTCTAAGAACTCTATTCTTCTCTGTATACATTGGGAAGTTAAACTCTATCTTTAGAGGTGTGATGGTGACCGACTTGACAATATCTTCATGAAGTGATATTCTTGTTTTGTTGTATTCAAAATTACAGAACCTAAATAACTTACCATCAGCGTAAAGACAGAAATTCTCTATTTCATCCTTAAAGTTTACCAAATAATTAATAGTAAAGAAATTATCAATAATTCTACCTTTCCTTGATGCTAAAGAAAGTGCATAGTAATTATTTTCAAAAAAATCTACAAATTCTTCACAGCTTAACTTTGTCCTTTTTTCCTCTTTAATTTGCACTCCTAAAATTTTACTACTGAATCTTTGTAAGACACACATCAGCTGATCCAAGAAATAAATACATTTTTTATCAAGAGGATCATCAATATGACCAATATCTACATAACCTTTATCATCTGATATTATATTAACGTTTGAAGAGATATTTAAAGATATTTTTATATCTTTGTGACTTTTGAAAGAAGGAAATTCTTCTAGAGAGCATCTATTCCACTCAAGAGCCTCTAAACACTCAACTTGACCATCTAAACTATCAATTTTAGCGATATTAACGTTATTTTCACATGTATAAACCTTAGGTGGTTTTTTTAAACATAGAAATATGTCCAATATTTTGTTAGTAAGATCAACCTCATTAACATTTGCTATTATTAAATTTCTTATTTGAACTAAAATATAAATATCAATATCATCAACTGTGATATCAATTCTGGTTTTGTGTTTAGTTAAAAAGAAACAAATATTTTTAAAGCCAAAGTTAATCAAGCCATGTCCAGTGAACTTAACTGGACTGACATAGACTGATGGTGTGGTTATGTTAATCAATTCAAGAGAATAAATAACAAAAACATTTTGAAAGAAATTGGAAAGTTTAGGTAGATAAACTGGAATATTAGTTACATTATTAAGCAGAAATGCTGTTAGAGTTTTCCTATTATAGCTTATAGCCCTTACTTTGACCTTTTCACCCATCTCTATTTTATCAATAATATCAAGATTAGACAATTTTTGCTTAATTATGTTGAAATCACCCGAATGTAGTAAAAATGGTGCTGAAAATGCATTAGTTTGTGCTTTTATCTTAAATAAAGCAGGCTTAACCTCTCTTTGTATCTTCTCATCAGCTATTATTAGATTCTTAAAGTGTTCCTTCATAGAATTAGGACATAAAATATACCTTGTACATTTGTAAACAGCTGGATAGTAATCAAAGAATATAAAACAACCCTTTTGGTTATATTTTGATGATCTTGGTAAGTGTTTTATAAATCTTAGATTAATACTAATGTTAGTACCTGTAAATACTCTTCTTTCTAAGCATAAAGCACCATCAGATTCAGATTCTCTTTCTTGATCAATTTTTTTAGTTCTGAATAATAAAATTTTGTATAAAGTTGTCATTTTATCTTCGTTATCAAAATAAACATAAGCTTTAATACCATTTAACTTTTTTAAGATGTTATATAAGATTAGAACTTTAGGAGAAATAAATTTTGTATCAAAAATATTTTTAGATAAAGACGGATCCTGATCACTATAAGAGTAGCTGATATAGCTATAGTCAAATATGTCATTTTTAGCATAATAGTAAAGTTCTTTGTTATTTTTTATGGTAGGAAAGGTTTTGTCTTTATCAAAATCAGCGTAATAATAAATTTCGGCTGATTCAAAGAGTCTTCTATAGAAAGAAACGTTATAATTGTCAATTCCTAAGGGTGTATAGCAGTGTAGATCTGATTTGTTATACATATTAAGAAAATGGAAAGGACTATTAGTGATTTGAGCAAAGAATAGAGTTTTAGTACTTTTTGAAAATTTGTAGGAGTCTATATTGAATACTATAAGGGCTATATGTTCAGAAAGTTGAAATTGTTGGTCTTGAAGGATGACGATTACTCTTTTGTTGGCTATGTACTTTTCGAGCCTGTCTTTCAGGAGGTCTAGATGGGTTAGATCAGTTAAAATGACAGTTTTTAGCCTACCAAGTGAAATTTTACACCATTCAATTAAAAAGGCCAATGAAGCGTTAGGTGAGCCGAAATAAAGAAGTACTTCCCTTGTGAATAGTTGAGAGATGCACTCAGATGAATATCTGTTGTTGTCTAAGAGTCTTGACTTCAATTCTTCAACAAGTTTGAATTTATCCATGGAAAATTTTTTTTTTAATGTCCTTGCATAAAAATATATATAAAAAATTAAAATTAATTATAAAATTGAAATTATATAAAAATATATATATAAAATTGAAATTATATAAAATTAATTATGAAATTATATAAAAATATATATAAAATTGAAATTATATAAAAATATATATAAAAATATATATAAAAATATTCCAAATATATTATCAAATATTTATTATCAAATATTTATTATCAAATATTTATTATCAAATATTTATTATAAAATTATTCATTATTTACTTCTTCCATCATATCAATTAATAATTTCTTTTGGTTTTTAACAATTATCATTACAATCAAATTAATTACTAAAAATAATAAAATCAAAACATCATGTTTATATCTTCTCAAATAAAACATAAACCAATAATCATTTGACTTAGGAGCATAAAAATTACCAATAGATTTCCATTCTATGTTGTAATATAACAACTCATTCTTATATTTAATGCTAAACTTAAATATTTTAGGTAATTTAATCATTTTATATTTAATAAAACTAAATTTTTCATTTACTTTTACATTTTTATCAAATTCTAATTTCTTATTTTCTACATAAACTTCAAAATCATTTTCTTCATATTTGTTAGCTCCATATAAATGAATATTTATGGTATTATTAATAACAATGTGATGTACAATTGGAAATAAATCATATTTATATGTATTTGATGATAGCAAGCTAAATATATTCATTTTTTGAAGGGGTATAAAATTTTTAAAAAAGGATTAGAAAATAAGGAGTGAAAAATATGAAATATAAGTTAGTTAGTAATTTATATTAAGTAAAATTATATTAAGATTTTATAACTTATTTCAATTAATAACCTTAAGATAAAATATATTATATTTTTTATTAAGATTCATGTTTATAGTACAATAATATGACGTATCATATTTACTTATCTAAATAGTTGATTGACCTTGACCACTATGACCTTGATTGATATGACTATGATTGACCATGACGACTATGACCTTGACCTTGTGACCTTGACCACGTCTGACCTTGACTGATATGACTATGACTGAAGATGACTGACCACGACTGACCACGACTGACCACGACTGACTATGACTGACCACGACTGACCATGTCTGACTATATCTGACCATGTCTGACCACGACTGACTATGACTGACCATGACTGACCATGACTGACCACGACTGACCACGACTGACCACGACTGACCACGACTGACCACGACTGACCACGACTGACCACGACTGAC
>JAOXFI010000007.1:0-144446 GCA_029232285.1 Agmasoma carcini (nom. nud.) | reverse complement strand
TTAGTCAGGTTAGTCAGGTTAGTCAGGTTAGTCAGGTTAGTCAGGTTAGTCAGGTTAGTCAGGTTAGTCAGGTTAGTCAGGTTAGTTTGTTATTCAACTCAGAAATTAACCTATTTACAATAAATTCATTACTTAACACATAAACAACAGAATAAAAACATTTATTATACTTATTTAAGCTTGTATAAGTGTTTTATTTACAAAAAATATAAAAAAATGAATTTGTAATGTTTAGACAAAATATCAATTATAAGAAAAAACTAATTTTATGTATTGATAAGAATATAATAAATTATTTTTATTATATTTTCATTTATAGTCTTTTTTAAGAAGAATTTTATTAAAAAATATTTATACTATTTATTATTCTAGCTTAAAACAATCTCAATGTATCAAAGATAGTAAAGCATGTTACTTCGCGCCAAGCTTAAATTACTAGAGGAGATCTAAAAAAAGTCTGAAATGGAAATTGCTCGTTTCTTGAAAAGACATCAAAGAGCATAATTTATTAAACCTTTCAAGATAGAATCATTTTTAAAGATAGCCACTTTCTTTCGAAATAGAAATTGCTTACTTCTTATAAAGGTATCAAAGAGCATAATATATTAAACCTTTCAAGAAAGAAGCATGCGGAAAGTTAGCCACTTTCCTATAATGAGTTTATTTATACTGGCTGGGTTATCAACCCTAACCAATTCTTCTGAATTGATAAGGTGAGTATTAATATAGGAGTTTCTTTTAATTGTAAATATTTCATACCTATTTTTAAAAAAAAAGATTTATTAAATCAAATAAATTAAAATATTTGCACATTGATGTAAAATATTTGCAATTAGTTGAATAAACCTTATATTTTTCACAGGATAAGATGTGTTGGATATCTTCTCTGTATTATTTACAGCTTTACAAATATTATTGATAAAAATCACAATGTTTTTTTAGTTTTAACATATTTTATCTTGATTCCTCCTTTATACTATTATAAATTTGACTCTTCCTTTAAAATATTAAAAATAAAATACTTTTAATCAAAATTTAATATTAAAATCTTATAACTTTAAACTTATCACCAAATTCTTTCTCCATTTTATCAGTGCTTGATTTATCTGCCAATTTTAGAGATGCAATAAGATTTATCCCTGCCTTTCTTTTAGATTCGCCATCAGGTGATACAATAAAATTACCAATTGCACCATTTAATTCAGAAATATTTGATAAATTTTCAGTAGTACCACTTTTTACACTAGCTGTTGAATACCCACTTGACTCAGAAGAAACACAATCATTTGTAACACTTCTATCAGATACATGTAAAGTTGATAGTTCATCTTTACCATCTTTATAATTATTTCCTATTTCATCACCTTTAGACATAGCAGGACTGTTAGAAGAAATGATTTCAGTTTTATTCTCTCCTTCGATAAATTCTTCTGAAGTATAAACATCAGATGATGATTCTACTTCTGATCCGGAACAAGGGATTGAAAAATATCCCTTTGGGGTTTTTTTAATTACTTCTTCTGAGGTATAAGATTCATCTTCTGATTCAGAAGAATTTTCTGAACCGTATTCACATTTATGCAATCTCTTTTCTTCAGATGAACACATTGATCCTTTATTTGACACATAATCTACCCTATTAGTAACGCCTTCATTATCATCATCATCATTATTATCAATATCCACCACTTTATCAACACAAGGAACAATCTTTCCACAATTTGTATTATAAGAATTATTACCAGATATAGATTTCACAACTGAATCATCAATACTATGATCATCTAACTGTTCTAATTCTTCAGTTACAGAATCACATACCTTATCTTTACTTAGTACATTTGTTGATTTTATTTCTGTAACATCACCTATTGAATTATCATCTTTTAATAATGAAGTTCTACAACAACAATCATTCTGTCCTTTATCAATAGAATTGTAAATAGGTTCATAATTAGTTTTATTAGATTTTAACACCAGTCTAGTATTATCAGAAATTGGTAATTCAAATATTTCACTATCATTGGACGTATTTTCAATACTGTTAAAGAATAGTTTTAAATGATCAATAGAACTTTTACGTAATGAAGACATGTTTAAAGAAGTGTCTACATTCTTCTTAGGTGTACTATTTGAATTTATTATTCTTTTAACTACAGAATTAACAGGAGAATCTGCAAATGAACTTTCTGAATCACAACCACTATTATCTGAAAAAGTCCAATCCAATAAATTTCTTTGTTCTTTAATAAAGTTTGAACTTAAATTTTTAGATTTAAGAGGAGAAGACTTTGTAACAACTGATTTAAGGTTAGATTTAGTTGTATCAAGTGAGATAGGAGACATAAATTTTATTTTTACATTTTGATCACCTTCAGGTTCAGAAATATTGAATGAAGGAAGATTTTTTAGATATTTTTTATCATTTTCATAAGAAATAACAGAATCATTCAATTTTTCATAAGAAATATCAGAATCAATTGATTTTTCAAATTTTAACTTTCTTTTAGCTCCACTAGAATTTAATTCAGAAGTTGAAAACGAAGTTGATGTTGTTCCAACACTTGTATTTGCTTCAAATGTCTTAGTTTTATCTGAAATACCCTCCACTACACAATTATTCTCTTTTCCAACATCCATTTCAGACATGCCCACATTTTTAGCCTCAGTTGTAACATATTTATCCTTTGACATACCCTCCACCATACAATCATTCTCTTTTCCAACATCCATTTCAGATGTTTCTACCTTTTTAGCCTCACTTGTAACATCTTCTATCTTTGGCATACCCTCCACTACACAAACATTCTCTTTTCCAACACCCATTTCAGATATACCCACATTTTTAGATTCAGATGGATTTTCAAATATTCCATCAATATTAACACCATTACAAGCACAATTATCATTCTTCTTATTAATAATATTATTATTTGATTGTATTATTTTATATTCTTCACTATCAATAGATTTACTAAAATTAGTGAATTGAGAATCTTCATCATTTTCCATTTTTTCATCATCAACACCTAAAGAAACTGACTCAACAGTATATAAACCTAAAGATTGACTTTCTTCTAAAGAAAAGGCTTGAACATCACTACTAACACTCTTAATATCATCACTACCATCCACATCATTATCAAATTTGCTATTTTGTTTACTTTCTTTTTTTATTCTTTTACTTCCTCTTTCAGATTCATCATTAGACCTTTTAATAGCTGCCCAAATAGATAGACCTAAGAATAAAAATAATAACATCCACATTAATATTAATAAAAGAATGCATAGATATTTTAAGAAACCTGATTTTCTTCTTAAAGATTCAACCATGGGTAATTAAAATAATTTTTTTATTTAAATTAATAATCATCTTAGATATTTTGATTAATTAATTTTATAAAGAATTTTTTTATAAAATAGCTTAAAATTTACTAATTAAAGATAATTAAAAAGTGTCTTAAAATTTTGATATATTTATAAAATAATATTAATTAAATTGATAATATTTTATAATTTAAAAATATTTATAAATGTTAGTAAAAGATGAAAATCTTAAAAGAACATAAATATATAATAACACTTGAACTAAATAAGAAATTATGAAAAGATTTTAGACGATTATATTGTTAATTATAGTGTCAGACATGATCGGTCAAGGTCAGTCATGGTGTCAGTCATCTTCAGACATCGTTAGACATGGTGTCAGTCATCGTCAATCGTGGTCAGGTCAGACATGGTTGGTCAAGGTCATAGTCAGGCATGGTCAGGCATAGTCAGACATGGTATCAGGAAAGATCATATGGTCAGTTATGGTGTCAGTCATGGTTAATCGTAGTCAATCATAGTCAGGAATAGTCATGATCAGTCATGGTCAGGAATGATCAGATGGTCAGATAGTCAGATAGTCAGATATTGTCAGATTATGGTCAGATATAGTCAGATTATGGTCAGATAGTCAGATAGTCAGTCATCGTCAGACATGGTCATGATCAGTCATGGTCAGGAATGATCAGATGGTCAGTCATAGTCAGTCATGGTCAGATGGTCAGATGGTCAGATGGTCAGATGGTCAGATTGTCAGATGGTCAGATGGTCAGACATGGTCAGATAGTCAGATAGTCAGATGGTTATTCATGGTCAGATATTGCCAGATAGTCAGATAGTCAGATAGTCAGATAGTCAGATATTCAGATAGTCAGATAGTCAGATAGTCAGATAGTCAGATAGTCAGATAGTCAGATAGTCAGATAGTCAGATAGTCAGATATTGCCAGATATGTCAAGGTTAATATACTCGGTGGTGCTATTTAAAAAAACAACAAATCAAAATATATTTAAGACTTCCAAATTTTTATTTCTTGAAATTTATTATTAATTTAATGGAATTAAATTTTCAAAAAATAATTCAAATTTCTTAATTTATAACTTAAGGATTGTCTTTGAATTTAGATAAAAAGAATTGTTGAAAGATTATAATTTTATATCAATTGAGTAAATTTTACAAAAGTATTAACATAAAATAATCGTTTGTAATTCTTTTTGTTTATAATCAGGTTTTCTACAATTATTAAGTATTGTTTAATATAGAAAAGTTGAAATATTAAATAAAAAAATAGTCAAAAAATAATAATCAAAAATATTCGTGCTTTGGTAAGAAGCAGTGGTTAAACTTGATTGTCATACTATCTTAGATAGTAACAATAAGACTTTAAAGACACCATACTATGTGTAACTGGTATTGGTGCTATTACTTCATTAAACCATTTATATCTCTATGATACCGTAGTGGAAGTTCCCTGTTATTGAAGAAAAGGTGTCTGTCTATCGAATGAAATACCAGTTTATAGAGTGAATAAACTAATTCTAATGTCTATATACCTGCTAGTACCATAAGTGTCTTATCTATCGATCGAAAACCAGTTTATAGAGTGAATAAACTAATTCTAATGTCTATGTACCTGCTAGTACCATTAATTAACTGTTTTTTTCCAATGTTATCACTCTACACTACGTTAAAGTCTTAACTCTAAATAAATATTAATAAGCTTTTCTAAAATTAAATAGTTTTATATTATGTAAAAATATTTGTTTGATTGATTTTTATTATATCAATAATTATCTTAAAACTTTTCAATATTTAATTTTTTAAACATCTTCATAGGATTAATAGCTAAGTTAGGTGCTATACTCACACCCTTTGTCTTATATCTTTAAGATTATGAAGTGATTTATTTTGACTAAAAACTAACAAAGATTATCAATATTAATTTCTAATATGTCGTATCTGCACTATTCAATGTATATTTGACCATCCATCAATTTATATATGACAACATCTATTTGTTTCTAATTAATCTAATTATTTTTGACAGGATTAAAATTATTACTAAAAGACTTAACAATAATAATTAGTTAGTTAGTTAGTTAGTTAGTTAGTTAAGTTAGTTAGTTAGTTAAGTTAGTTAGTTAGTTAGTTAGTTAGTTAGTTAGTTAGTTAAGTTAGTTAGTTAGTTGGTCTAATGATTCACCTTATTTGAAATATAAAAATAACAAAAAATATTATTAAATTAATTTTTAATTACGAGCTGATTATCAATTTCTTTAACCTTTTTTATAAAATATTGTTGTATATTTTTGTACGAATCTTCATGATTAAAATCAAGATACAGTTTATCACCATACACCATCAATAGTTTGATTACAACACCATTCGTCCAACCAAATCCTATTTGAATGGTGTATTCACCAGCTAGTTCAGCTTGCTCCTTTTCTTTAATAATGTATCTTTCTAAAAAAGCATTATATTGATTATAATTACTTTTCACATTATTGAAGAATGATTTTGAACTGTGAAAAGCTAAATCGCTTTCACCCATTTCCCACAAATAAGATATCATAATCTCTTGAAGGGGTGGCCATACACTTGGATAATCCCATTGATGTAAGATTTTATCACCTTTCTCACTCACAGGTACCCCTCCTTCATGTCCAAACAAAAATTCTTTATGTCTATCCAATACCTTTAGATAAGAAATGTTGTCCGGTATTTTCATACCATAAAACATTGGTGTAAGATTACTAAAATAAAATCTTTTCTTATTTTGTCGCTCTTTTTTAATATCATAATCCACCCATTCAAGTGATTCTGAATCCCACATAAGTTCGTTCACCGCCTCCTCACGCTTTTTAGCATAATTACTAAATTTTTCTGCCTTTTCTTTATTTCCTTTGTTTTTTAACATTTTACTAATCAAATTTTCATTTTTGAACATTATAGCATTAAGGTCGACTGGTATTAAATTTAAAATATTGCTCGATGCGTTTGAATCATTTTCATACCATCTAGATGAGAAATCCCATCCAGATTCAGCTATAGTTCTAATACTTGAAAATAAATGTCTTTTATCAATTCCTGGATTATCTAAGGCTATTTGAAGGTCCGGCATGAGTGATTCAGGACGAGGATCATCAGATATGACGTAGTATCTATTTAGATGGTAGGTTATTCCATCCTTTGTCACACCAATTGATTTATTTTTCATAAACCAATCATGCTCCTTTATTGCCATGTTAAGTGGTTCATCCAAAACCCAATTATCCTTCGTATACTCATAATACTTGTAAATCATCTGAGTGAAGTATGGAGGTTGTGAACGACCAGAGTAATAAACTCTGTTACCATTTGGTATAAATCCATGGTTTCTAATTATTTGTGTGAAATTCTCAATAATGTTTTTTGCAGTGATGTTAAGTCCACTTTCTAGAAGTCCTAATATGATCCAATATGAATCCCAATAATAAAACTCTCTAAATCTACCACCTGGAACTATAAAAGGCTTTAAATCATGCTCTAGAATTGATGATATTTTCTTTTCTGATGGTTTTACATACAATAAATCCCATGTTTCATATAATTTTTTAAGCATTTCGTAGCAACTCATATCCTTGAACCGATCAAATATTGCATTGTCTCTATCAAGATCATTTGTTTTAATCACTTCTAAGTTTTCAGGATTGTCAAAATATTTTTTAACAAAACTAATTACATCGTCACTCAATTTAGAATCTTGCTTTGTAATTTTTTCCTTTATATCATACAAACCATTCCATTTGTATAAATTTTTCAATTTTTTGAACTCATTTTGAGCATTTATAAGATTAACATCTTCTTTTAACGACCTATCAACAGCATTTTTAATATCATCTTGAGTATTTGAATATTGAATCAATGCTATCAATACTAGAGGAATGCCTGCCTCATGATACTTGGTGTTATACCAATTCTCAGTATCATCGACTATTAAAGGTGATGTGATGTTACTGTTCTGGCTTAATCTAGTTATTGCATCAAGTTCATCTAAATTTTCTAAGATTTGATTAATATTCCCAGAATGATAAGTTGAAGTGTCTAATGGTCTATCAGCATGAATGCAGAGCATATTCAAATAAAAATATAACTTTAGGAAAAAGTCAAACATTAAATTATTCACTTCCATGGGGTAAAAATATATTTTTCTTTATATCTTTAAATAATTGGTTTGAGGGTAATAACATAATTTTATTGTTATATATTTATTAAAATATCAATTTCAACAAATAAGCTTAAAAGATGTGCAGTTATACACCAATCAAACTTGGTTACTAAAATTGTTTTTTATTTAATAAACCAGAAATTATCAAATGAAATATAAGAATTAATAATAATTATTAAATATGTTAATAAACCCATTATAAAGGAAATATTACCATATTTTATTGGTTCTTGATCACATACTCTCAAATGTCATATCATTTTAATAAAATTGACAGATGAAGAAATTTATGGTTTAAATAAGTACAAACACGTTCTAATTATAAATAATCTGATTTATTCCTATTTATGAATCCATAACAAGAAATATAAATAGACATTTGAAAATATAAATTTTTTAAAAATTCGTCACTATGTAAAAATTATTAATATAAGAAATTTAATATTTTATTTATAATGGTGGTTGGAGGGATGAAATGACTTTGATTTGTGTAATTTAGTTAATTCTAGTGATATTCTATTTAAATATTTTATTTTAAAAATTGGATAATAATAAATAAAGATTTATTTGTCCAATATGCTTGCTTAGGCAAAAGTAAGAAAAACACAAACAGCACAAAGTAGTATTGATTGGAAACCTTTCCGCTAATATTCACGTTTTCTACAAAGAATCTTAATTATCAATAAACTTACCATAGGGGAAAAGCCGAACCAGCATGTAAAAACTCCTAGATTAAACAAAATAATAAAATATAGAAAGGACGAAAACAGATATTAACGACCATACACTATTCGTGCTGTGGTAAAAGACAGTAGAAAAACTTAATTGTCATGCTATCTTAGATGGTGATAGTAAGACTTTAAAGACACTAAATTATAGAAATTGGTTGTAGTTGGGCTTAGTGCTATTACACACACCAACCAGCTTATATCTTTAAGAAGTAGCACTTCCTTGCCAACGGGGAAGATGTGTCTGTCTATCGACTGCAAACCAGACTCTGATAGTGAACAAGGTTATCCGTATCCTCCACAACCATGCTTTAGCCCCTGGCAGGCCCTGACTTGTTATGGTCTAATTAGCTGTTGTTTCTAAGGTTACCACTCTGCACCACGTTGAGGTCTGGACTCATCAGAAAGCTTAAAAATTAGATCAATGGCAAAATTCTTCTCCTATTTTTCAAAATCTTTTTTAACAAATATTGGGCCATTGTTAATAACAATGATGAATTGATTTATTTTTACAAAATTTTGATGTATTAAAGAATAATTATTTATGCCTCACCTGCCGTGTCCCGTGTATAACATCAAATCATACAAGAAACCTAGATAAGAAAGCTTTTGGTTGTTCTAATAAACCTTGTTCAATTTTAAATTTTTTTAATTCATAAAAACAGTTTTTGATAACTCTGATAAATTATTAGTTATTATTATAAAATAAATATTTTTTGGTTAAATGATACAACAGATATCAAACTTGTCAATTTGACTAGATTATCTAAGAAATTGACAATTATATTTAATAAATAGTACAATTTAAGGTGTAATGATTATTTTGATGCGCATCCGATGAATTTGGGAGGAACGGTGTTGTTTGTCAGGTTGATGAATATCGTTTCAAACACAGAGTAAAAATCATAAGAGTAGGTGTCAGTATTATCATTTTCCCGTGTATATTTGAAATATTATCTCAAAATTGATAACGTTATTTTGAAAAAAGAAAAATATTATCTCAAAATATAATAATTGATATATTAGCATAATAAAACTCAATTTTTTAATTAAATTTTTTCCTCTTATAAATAGATTATTCGTTTCTTTGTGCACTATTTTTATTAAATTAAACTGATTTTTATAATATGACATATTTGTTGAAATCGCCTAATAAAACGTTATCTTTTAGAATCATTCCCAGAGAAAACTTCTATTCTAGTAGATTGCGAATTTTTAATCTCTTTAATTTGTGCCTTAACTTTGCCATAATAAGATTCAATATTTTGAGTATGAACTAAAGTCTTAGAATTAGCAAAATTAAAATCTGATTAACTGTTCCATGATCCTAGCCAAAATCAAAGAAAATCCCAGAATAAAATCTCTATTCATAAAATAGATCATTGAAAACCGGCGACATATTTTGTGTTTAATTGGCAAAGAAGTAGAAATCTTCTATCATGCAATACTTCATATATACTTTTGAAGGCTTCGATGAAATATCAGCAATACCAAAAAACAAATATCAATATTTTTATATTTTTTCTGTTTTATCAACTTGGCATATAATATTTCAACTTTCCAATACTTTATGTTTAAATTCAAAAGAATTCATGGCCAAATTATTAATAACTTAGACGGCTTCAGATGTTGTTATATTATTTAACAATAATTTTCAGTGCATTACTCAAAGTAAAATTCAAATCACAAAGAAATTGCTCTTTCTAACTAAAAATGTTTTTTGTAGAAGAGGCATATTATATTTATTCACCTACATTCTTTAATCAATTTTTCGTGTACATTTAAAAATGCAACAGATTTAAAAGTTATCATAACATTGATGATGCCTTTTCAAAACACTAATCTCGCCCAATAATTGTATCAGATGATCTATATCATATAAAAATAAATTAGAAAAAAACGCAGAAAAGGTCGATAAAATACAAGAATTCAAAGATACAAAATTAAAGAATAACTAATTAAATACAACAGTTAATGAATGTGCAATTAAGTCTTAGTCACAACAATGGTTTAGGTTAAAATACAATATCTTTAATGTTAAATTATTGATATATTATATGAAATTTTAATATGAGAAAATAGTCAGGTATTAGATGTTCCTCCCAACTTATCACTCAGACATAGAAAATTATTATATTTTATCACAAACCATCCTTTAATCAACTTATATTATATATTGTTGTGAGTTGCAACTATGTTTTATCCAAGTAGACGCAGAATGTAAATATATTTATAGAAAAGGGTTAATTAGAATGTGCTTCTGGTTTGTATTGTTCATAATGTTGATGGGTAAACTTTTCAAAAATTTAAAATATCCAAAGAGGTACTCACATAAGATATTATTCTTCGGTAACTTCAAGCAGCAGTGCTCAGATAGTTGATTCGCAGTAATATTATATATATTTAAATACTAAGTAACACATAGTTTATTTACTTTGCATCTCATTTTATTTAAACTAGAAACATTTACAGTACTCTTAGAAACCCTAAAAATTTGTTTTAACATTAGAAATATAAAATAAAAAATGTTAAATCTTATGTGTATACCAATTGTACTTTTTAATCGCATATTTTATGTAAACCCTTTTGATAATTTTGATGAAATCTAGCAAAAGTTTCTTATTTAAAAAAATATAAAAAGGATTCTGTCAACAGAAGATAGTGTTTTGCATTTTTAAAATTATAATTTATAGTAAATTTTATCCAAAGACATCGACTTAGGTAGATAAAATATACAGATGCGTTGTACTTTTGTTAAATACTATATTTTTAAACGTAATATAGTAAATGACAAATATTTTTGACTAATAACATTTTGAGGTTTTCTTTGTTATAGGGCAAGGTATTAACAAGCACTTAAATTTAGTCCAGATATTAAAGTGAAAATCGATGAAACACATATGTATGCTAATTAAAAAGAGGGTAAGTAATAGGTGTTTTTTGTCATAAAAAAGGTAATTATTTGTGTATTGAAGCTTAAGAGAAACAACTATACCTTTAAAAACACCAAAAATTCTCGGGTTCTAGTATATTAACTTATGGTTAGAGATATTTAAGTATACCATTATAATTTTTCTAGCAATTCGATTAATCATTCACTTAATTTTGTTGATCCGAATGATCCAAATCTGTACAAGCAAAATATTAAAAGAAAACGCTAGTTAAATTCGATTGAAGGTTTGATAAAAATTTTAAGATACACTACTCTAAAAAATAATTAGAGTCTAATCATATAATTATAATTGTTTGGCTCACACTTAATGTATCTATATTTTAATGTTGTAAATAAATCGATTTTGTAAAAAAAATTTGATATTTTCTCTTTCCTCATTGTCTAAGACCTATTCCATTTTTTTATGGTCTATCTGATACTCGTGTGTCTTATAAATACATCAAAGGGTATCATCAAATGTATCACAATAATATTTGTATTTTGCGCATTTATATAAACTTTTTGATATTTTTAAATGAAAAACAAACACTTTTATATAATATGATGTATAACCATTACTTGATATTAATACGTCTTTAATTTTGTCACTCATATAATCTACTGGTGTTATACAATATGAAATACCAAAATCATACCACATTTTACTAATCTTGATATTAATTGCGCTTAGTTTTAAAAAATATCTTTTTTTAATTTAAATAAGCTCATAGATTTCTATAGGATTAAAATCTAGGTTATGTGAAGATCATTCTAACACCCCAATTTTCATATATTCAAAAACTCTGAAGCCATCTTATTTTATTCCTTGGATCATTGTCTTGTTGAATTTAATTCTTTAATTAGCATTTTCGTGCGCTCTCAATTAAATTATTGCTCAACATTTGAGTATAATATCAAGCAATTAAGATTCTATTTAAAACACCAATTTCCCAACAATATTTCTACTCATACAACCCAAACAAAATTTTTGCTAAATTTAACAATTTTATTCATGGGCGTTGATTTCCTTCTTTAACCTATACATTTTACCTCTTAGAGTCATTATAAATGCTAACTAGGTTTTCAACGGAATAAGCAACACCATTAAAGTAATATTTGTCTTCAAATAGACACTGTTTGTAATTTTGTGTTCGTAATTTTTTTGCAAATATGATAAATTTGTTTAGAAAAGAATAAACATATCTAAATGTATTTTTTGAGAAAATGCACTCTTTCATAACAGACAGTCACATATAATTTATCTTCAATTATTTTTTTATATTTTGGCATGTATCGTATGGGTTTTATAGATCATTTTTAAATTAATTTCGTATAATATGATAAATTTATTTTTACTACATCTTTTTTTAATATCATTATTGTGTTTTCTAATGTAATCTAACCGGTATATCTCTTTTAATCACTTTTACACAATTTTCAAGTACTGAAACCCAAATTGAAAATGGCTGAAAAATTCGACCTTTGTCAATTTCAGGAACATCATTACACATAAAAGTAATTTTGTGTTTTTATTTACAGTTTTATTATGTGTGAAGTTTTTATATGTTTTTAAGTGTCTGATTTTTTATTAAAAAATATCAAAATTATCAAAAGAGTTTATATAAAAGAATATGGTTAAAATATTGTAGATGTGTTTATATAATTATAACTAATCTTTTATTTAATAAACATTTCCAGTCTTTAAACAAACTTTTTGTATTTTTTGTAGTACTGTTTATAAATATTAAAAATTCTTGAAATTAATTTTCTATATGCATTGCGTATAAAACTATTAATATAATTATATAAAATGCTGTATTTTTAAAATATTTGACAAGAAAATATATTGTCTTAATTTATTTATTAAACCATAGAAATTATCTTTTGCGATATTATCTTTTTACATTCACTGAAGTAAATACGATTCCAACAACCATAAGATGAAAATTTATATTGTTTTTAATCTTTTTTCAAATTATTCCATACTAACACAATATTTTAAGTACGAACACCATCAATTAGATCCGAAAAATAATTAACTGTTATATGATAAAAATTTTATTAGTAATTTACATATGTTACGTCATTTATTTTTATATTATAAACCTTTCTCTGCAGACAATTTATAAAATAGGTAATAGAGTCGCCGCACTACTATCCTCATTAGATTTACAAGATAGTTTGAAGGTAATGTACAGTACTCCAAAAAAACCGGACACCCCAAAAAAAATTGTTTAAAAGGTGTAAATTTATAAATAAAAAATAATTTGAGTATAATTGTATAAGTATATCTATAACATTTTTATTTTTTAAATCGCGAATTTTATATAAACTCTTTTAATAATTTTGATAATTTTTAAATTAAAAACCAATAAAAAAAACGGACACCAAGAAAAATATCATAAAATTTTTCCTCCTTATATAACTATAAATAAAAATACAGAACAAATGCCCTTATGGGGAAACATGTTTCTAAATTCGACAAAGGTCGAATTTTCCAGCTATTTTCTATGGGGTTTTCAATACGCGAAATCAGTGTAAAAACCGACTTAAAAAGATCTACAATGCAATATCACGTTGGAAAATACAAGAATATGAAGAAGATAAAAGAAAAGGTGGTAGTGGTTGGAAGGAATTAATTGATATCAGCAATATCAAATCAATTAAAAAAAAGATCAATAAAAACCCTTACGTTACATGCCGCAATATTAAAAATGATTGAAGATGAGTCAAATATAAGTATCTGTGATGAAAGTGTGCGTCTTTTTTAAAGAAAATTTTTTTTAGATGTGTTTATTTTTTATCTAAGCCAAAATTATCAAATGTGCAAATCATTAACAGATTTAGATTTGCAAAAATGTGGCTATTTAAAGGCAAAGACTACTTTAGTGATGTTATTTTTTTATATAAAAGTTTTTTTTAACATTTATAATGACTCTAAGAGGCAGAAGGCGTGGGTTGAAAAATGAAAATAAACGCCTATAAATGAAACTGTCAAATTTGGTAAGAAGAAAATATTTGTTTGGGTTGTATGAGTAGAAATAGTGTTGGAAATTTAGTGTTTTTATATGGAACCTTTAATGCAGTATATTATACTTAAATATTAAGCAATAATTTAAATGAAAGTACACAAAAATTTTAACTTTCAAATTATAAATTTCAACAAGGTAATGATTCAAAGCATAAAAGTAAAATGGTATCAAAGTTTTTTGAATATATGAACATTGAGGTATTAGAATGGCCTTCACAGAGTCCAGATTAAATGCAACAGAATATCAATGGGCTTATTTAAAGCAAAACTAAGAAATGTTGTTTTTGAAAACGAGGCGCATTTGATGTCAAAAATTAGTAAAATGTGGGCTGACATTAATACTTTATACAGTAGAACACTAGTAGATTCTATGAGTGACAGAATTAAAAAAGTTATCGTGGCAAAGGTGGTCATACATCATATTAAATAAAGGTGTTTGGTTTTTTTTATTGGTCCTTAATTAAAAAAATAAAAATGTTATAGATATACTTATACAATTATACTTAAATCGTTTTTTAATTTATAAATTTATACTTTTTAAACAAATTTTTTAGGGTGTCCGGTTTTTTTTTTGGAGTACTGTAGATGCATCTGCAATACCAAACCTCCATCTAGTTTTAAAACTAACCCTTTCTTTATAGTATTTTTGCTTATATTTGAATATAGATTTATCAAATTGACAAATCATCCCGAAACTACCTAGACTCATTAAAATATAATCTTATTCTTTCTCATATTGCTTATACATTCTATTTGCTAAATTTTTAGATAAATGAAGCTTAGATTTCGAAATGTGGCAGATTATGATATATTATCGAACCACCTAAAACATAATATAATTATTTTCTCGAAGATATTTTGATATCACCAAAAACAATTTGTTCGTTTGCATATTCTTTTTTTAATAAAATCATTTATATAACAAATAAATACTATATTATGAATTGAATGTCATACTTAACTTTCTTAAAAGGGGTATTACAACATTATCAATAAACAATATAATTAATAAACATTTTTTTCTAGCACATTTATAACAACAATAGTATTATTTGTCTTATTACGAATTCATTTTCAAAATTAAACATGGTTAAAATTTTAGTATTTTTCACCATCATTTATTCATAAACGCCTATTTATGAATTATTTTTGTAATTTTTTGAAATATTCTCTTATTCTAACAAAATTACTCTAGAGTATGTTTTTAAGATTATTCATAATTTAAATCAAACTTATATTTCTTTTTGGACCACATATTTATAATAGAATTTCCATATTCGAATTTTCAATAAAATGCTGTTGTTTAAGATAATTAGTGTTTTCGATCCATTTTCAGAAAATATAGGTCTATATATTTTTATACTAAATATTCAGACCCTGTTAGTCTAAGTTATCCAACTTCCAAATTCTTTAATAAGCCCAGAAAATTACCGTACAATGTGTATGTAGATCAGACATTTTCAACTTCAAATTTTATAGATTTAATAAATTCGTGCTGTTGCAAATGAATTCCTTTTACCAAAGTCCATTGTATAATGTTTTCTTTTATTGATTAAATAAATATACTTATTTCTATTATCCTTTACTTATTTACTCTTCACCTTTATTAATCTTTATACTATAAAGAAGAAGAAATGTTAGTATTTAAAAATGATATATCTTATATTGGTGTGAGTAGCTGACAGAATACATTAATTCACATTATTAAAATTTTTTTATTCATATTGCATAAAAATAAAATAAACTTTTATTTTCTAAATATTTTTGGGCATATTTTATTAATTTTATGAATACTTTATAAATCAATTTTTTTAGATTTTATGAGATATTTTTCTATTCTACAGAAGGAAGCCTTATGATTAAAATCATGATACAGTTCATCACCATACACCATCAGTAGTTTGATTACAACACCATTCGTCCAACCAAATCCTATTTGAATGGTGTATTCACCAGCTAATTCAGCTTGCTCCTTTTCTTTAATAATGTATCTTTCTAAAAAAGCATTATGTTGATTATAATTACTTTTCACATTATTGAAGAATGATTTTGAACTGTGAAAAGCTAAATCGCTTTCACCCATTTCCCACAAATAAGATATCATAATCTCTTGAAGGGGTGGCCATACACTTGGATAATCCCATTGATGTAAGATTTTATCACCTTTCTCACTCACAGGTACCCCTCCTTCATGTCCAAACAAAAATTCTTTATGTCTATCCAATACCTTTAGATAAGAAATGTTGTCCGGTATTTTCATACCATAAAACATTGGTGTAAGATTACTAAAATAAAATCTTTTCTTATTTTGTCGCTCTTTTTTAATATCATAATCCACCCATTCAAGTGATTCTGAATCCCACATAAGTTCGTTCACCGCCTCCTCACGCTTTTTAGCATAATTACTAAATTTTTCTGCCTTTTCTTTATTTCCTTTGTTTTTTAACATTTTACTAATCAAATTTTCATTTTTGAACATTATAGCATTAAGGTCGACTGGTATTAAATTTAAAATATTGCTCGATGCGTTTGAATCATTTTCATACCATCTAGATGAGAAATCCCATCCAGATTCAGCTATAGTTCTAATACTTGAAAATAAATGTCTTTTATCAATTCCTGGATTATCTAAGGCTATTTGAAGGTCCGGCATGAGTGATTCAGGACGAGGATCATCAGATATGACGTAGTATCTATTTAGATGGTAGGTTATTCCATCCTTTGTCACACCAATTGATTTATTTTTCATAAACCAATCATGCTCCTTTATTGCCATGTTAAGTGGTTCATCCAAAACCCAATTATCCTTCGTATACTCATAATACTTGTAAATCATCTGAGTGAAGTATGGAGGTTGTGAACGACCAGAGTAATAAACTCTGTTACCATTTGGTATAAATCCATGGTTTCTAATTATTTGTGTGAAATTCTCAATAATGTTTTTTGCAGTGATGTTAAGTCCACTTTCTAGAAGTCCTAATATGATCCAATATGAATCCCAATAATAAAACTCTCTAAATCTACCACCTGGAACTATAAAAGGCTTTAAATCATGCTCTAGGATCGAACATTCATCATATTTTGATGGTATTACCGATAAGTATTTCCATATTTGGTATAAATGCTCAAGCATTTCGTAACATTTCATACCCTTGAACTGATCAAATACGCTAATTTGAGCATCATAGTCATTTAGTTCAATTATTTCAAGTTTTTCTGGATCTTGAAAGTTTCTCTTAACGAATTCTTGTATGTCCCATTTCAACCCATCACCATAAGTATCAAATAAATTTTCTATATCGTACAGATCCTTCCATTTATATTTTTCTTTCAAGGCTTCATACTCACTTTTAACAATAATTTTGTTCCTTATTATAGATCTATCAACAGCATTTTTCATATCATACTTTGGATCAGCATATTGAATTAAACCAATAAGATCGAGAGGAATGCTTGATTCCAAGCATTTACTACACCAATTACATTTTGATTTGTCTCTATTTCTAACATCATAAGATAAAGCAGTAACAGGGTTAAGTTGTATTGCTGATAATATAATTTGAAGGTTTAAATTTAAAATCATGAAATAAAAAATGTAGTAAATTTTATACTTGGAGATGACCAATAAAATATTGTGATATTAGATTTGAACACAAGGGGGTATCTTTTAAACACATGATTTTAATATATTTGAATGTAATAAAATATGATTATTCTTTATTTATAGAGATCAGACTTAATAAAAAGAATTGGCATTTTTAATAAAAATATATTATGATGGTTCTTTTTACATTCATGAATTCTGATTTATTACACTTCTAACAAAATTGAACCAATAAACTAACTAATCTAAACTATTATGACAGACATCATAGTTTTACACCAAATTAAATAATTAGAACATTATTGCTTTATTATTCTAAATTTTGTATAAAAAACAATAACTTTCCATACAATTTTATTTAGTATTGTTAAAATTGAACTTTACATGTTTAATATGAGCTTTTAAAAAATATTTGATATTTCTCTATAACAATTTCCTTGTTAAATAAAAAAATTTCCATGGAGATTGAAATTCCTCAGAACCATGAACTGAGACTTGAAATAGATTCACAAATAAGAGTTATGGTCTTAAATGGACTTGCAGAAATAAAAGGTCATGAATTATTAAACGAAAAATGGTATACCTTGTCAAATATAAAGACTTTCATATTCACTTTTACTGGAGCTAAAATAAAAATGGAAGGCGTTCCAAGCTTATATTATGTGTCTAGAAGATCAATAACACCAAATATATTCAATTACTTTGATACTTTAATCAAAGAAAACAAAAAGAAGAACATATTGGTACTTGGAAAGGGAAGATCGACTTTTTGTTCAACCCTTATAAATTTTTTTGTTAGATATCATAAAAGGATAAAATACTGCGAAATAGATTTAAATAAGGGAAACGTCTTTCCAGCCTGCTTAAGCTTGGTGGAGGTAAGTGAATTGATAGATTATAGAGACAAATATCCATTAAAGAATGTAAAATCATTCTTCCATGGTACAACAGAAATAAAAAACTGGGATTTATATTATATGCAACTTGATAAAATAGCAAATGCCATGAGATCTGATGATATGATAAATGTAGTGCTTTGTGATAATTTTGGAATGAATAATCTTGATAAAATAATTGATAAACTAGAAATCAATGATATCTGCATTGTTGGTGATGAAAGAATGTATAATGTGGTAAGTCATAAAGTTAAATACTTTTTTGAAAATACAGGTTATATAAATGATAATGACATATACAAAAGTATTAATAGGTACTTCAATGGCATTGAGAATGAATATACTTCATCAACATTCATAGTTAAGTATAATTGGACAGTTATGAGACTTGGAGAGGAGTATATGGCACCTACAAGTGCGCTACCCCTAGGTTCAACTAGAAAGATAAGCACAGCTGCTGCTTCTAAGACTACACTTGAAGAAAATTCAATTCTTGCTATTTCTGAAGCTAAAACGGAAGATGAAGTTGCAACAGCACCAGTAGTTGGATTTATAGTGTGTCTTGACCCTGAAAGATTCAAAGTTCTTTGTACACAAGGAAAATTGCCAAAACTTAACTATCTTATACAGTCTGACATTAAATATGTTGATTATTAAAAATAATAAAAATTAGTATTTTATTTCTGCCTGTTCCAATTTGTCCTCTTCAGATGGTAATCCTACAGCATCCTTTAGATATTCTCTTCCCTTTTGGGTGACGAAGCACCACAGACGTGACCAATTTCCCATGATTGTAATGATTTCTTTAGATTCTAAGCTTCTTAAGTGCTTCTTAACTATGACATCAGGGAGGGATACAAGAGGGTTCACTGAATTCTTTGAGTCTAGAAATACCATACCATGCTTCAAGTATAAGAATCTATTGATGATGTACTGTTCAGCCTTTTTAACGTGCATTGGGTAAATTTTTTACTAAAAATTTTAGTTTAAGAAATATTTTGTATATTTTCGATATTCATTCAACATTTGTAATAGATTGGTTAGTTAGTGGTGGTTACCTCCTATGATATTAAAATGTGGAAGAATTATAAATTTATATAATGAAATGTAGCAGATATTATGATTTAATTATCAAATATTGAAAAAGTGATTTACTTATTCTTACAGAGGTACTAAATTTCAATGTTACACTCTTACAATAGAAAATAAACTGATAACTATTATAAAATATTGAATATACATCATAATAAGTTATATTAATCATCACTTCAAGAAGAATATCTATTTGATAAATATCTACAAATACTAATGTTGTACTTAAACAAATATAACACAAGACAGGTTAATAAAAATAGCTTTGAATAATTCCAATTCTTTTTAAAATCATAAATTTTATCAATGATGTAAGAAATATTTCTAATATGTAATAATATATTTTATTAAATTAAATATTACATTCAACGTTTATAATGAAAAATATTTATTTCATAACATATCATCAATCTCAATATGTTTTTATTCACTTCAAGATAAAACTGTAATAATAAAATTTTCAAAAATTATACAAAAATTTGTATTTTTCGTTTTTTTTCAAAAAAAAATGTATGGAACATCGAATTGAAAAGGTTGAAGAGTTCAGTGGAGAAGGTAACATTCTTTATCTTATGAATAGGGACCAGAGGGTTCACGACAATTATTGTATTGAGTTGGGATATTCAATGAGCAAAAATATACAGTTTTATATTTCTATATGCCTTAATATTATAAAAATGAACGAAAAACAGAAAACTTTAATATTAGAAGGCCTTTTGGAGTTGGAGAAAGAATGTACTGAATATAATTTACATTTTCTCTTGATAGAATCACTAAACGATATTCTTGATCTTGACATACAAACAATTATAACCGAATTTAACCCATTAAGAGATTCTTATAAAATTGTTACTGATTTCTGTGTGAAAAATAAAATATCTTTGTATATCTGTGACTCACATAACTTAGTACCTTGTAAACTAATGACTGAATATAAGAAAACAGTTCAATCAGTAAGAAAAATGCTATATAGACACTGGTCATTTTATTTTCAAGACTTTGAAAAACTAAAACCTCACAAACACAACAGAGATGTAAATAATAGAAATAACTTTCCTAAAATAACCACACCAATAGCTTTTAAAGGTGGTTATAAGGAAGGGATGAAGCTTGCTGATGATTTTTTTAAAAATAAACTTGAAGATTATATTAAAAATAGAAACAAACCCAATCTTGATAATCTTTCTAATCTTAGTCCATATATTCATACAGGACAGATAAGTTCACAAAAAGTTATGCACATTGCCTATACTAAGTATTATGATAATCAATCAGCTAATGTTGAAGCATTTATCAATGAAATATTTATATTTAAAGAAATATCTGATTACTTTGTTTATCACGAGCCAAACTATGATAATATCAATGGTGCTTTAGATTGGGCTAAAGAAACATTGATTAAGCACGAATCTGACGAAAGATTTTATATTTATGATCTTAAACAATTGGAAAACGGAGGAACACACGATAAGCTTTGGAATGCAGGCCAAAACCAAATGGTATATCTAGGAAAGATGCATGGGTATGTAAGAATGTACTGGGCAAAGAAAATATTAGAATGGACAGAATCACCTAGTAAGGCTATAGAAATCGCAATATATCTTAATGATAAATATTCTATTGATGGCAATGATCCAAACGGATATGCAGGGATTATGTGGAGTATATGTGCAACATTTGATAGAGGATTCAAAGAAAGGCCTATAATTGGTAAAATAAGACCGATAAAACCCTTTAGTGCTATTTCTTATGTTAAGAAATGGGGGTGTTCAGAAAATGCAATCAAAAATGCTTATAAGAAAATAAATAATTGAAATCAACATGTATATATGGCCAAACATATATAAAATACTTCTATCCATCGTTACCGTTTTATATTTTATCAAATTTTTTAAATAATATAACTATAAGAAATACATAACATATACTTAAATAATATTATTAAAATATAGATTTGCAATACCCCTAGTTTTTTAATTATCACTCCTTTTCAGTTTTTCAAAAATTTTTATAAATATTTCCTTCACTGATCACATATGGTTATATCTGTACTATATTTTTGTTTAAACCATGTTAATGGCTGTTTTGAGAGTATAATGAAACATTTTCAATCAGATGATAGTATATACGTGAATTTTATACCATTTATTGCTTTATTTGTTGCTTTTGTTGGTATCAATTCATTAGAACTAAGTTTTGTATTTACATACTTCCTCTTATTTCATAATATCATTTATAAGATGGACAGACTAATACAACAAGCCAAAGAGTTATCGTTCGTCTTAAGATTTTTATCTTACATACTGCATCCTATGATTTATGGTATTGCTTTTTCATATATCTTGGTTCAGATCAATACGCTGATGAATATGAGGAGTCAATGTGTTGTAAATGCTATAGTGTATTCACTTTCCGAGTTTATAGTTAATTTTTTTGCAATAGTGGGAACTATGGAGTTCATTGTCCAATATATCTTTTCAAAATCAATGATTTACATACTTGAGCTTCAAATCATATCACACGAACTGTACTTCAAGATGATAATGTTTATATTGATAGGAAGTATATATTTTGCTGGTACGATTGATATCATGAAATATTATGAATTATTAGGCTTATTTGAGTGTAAAAGTGAAGTAGCTCTAAGATTTTTACTGTTTATATTGACACTTGGTTCTGCTGTTTATATTCAAGCAAAGATGTATAAAAACACATATAAAGATGTTTTAATAGAGATTAATGCTTTGTAGATGTTCAAACTTAATAAAATTTAGTTAAATCTTTAATATCTTTTTTTTTAGTTAGTTACACGATTTAAATTTTATTATTAATAAAAAGCATCCTAATAGATATGAGATTCCATCAAACTGTAAATAATTTATACCTACTTGTAAATTTTAAATTTGATATAAAAATTTGCAAATAGAAACTAACTAACTAATATGAAATTAAAATATATATTTTACCGGTTGATGTGTAAAATTTGCAATTGGGTGGATAATCTCTATAAATTAGTGTTAGCTAACCCACATATTTATATATTAAACAATAATCTTTATAATTATGAAATAACCAACGAAGACTAAAAAATATATATTTATAGCGATTCATATCTAATAAATAATGTTATTTTACTGTTTAAACTTAAATCAATGGCATATCAAATTAACAAGCCAAGATTTCTCAATATGTTTTTTTTATTAAAAATAAATTCTTTTTGAAAAAAAAGTAAATTTTTTTTAATCCATGTCAGAACAAATTGTTATTGAAGGAGAAGGTCACGTTTGTGGTAAATTAGCTTCACACGTTGCAAAGATGTTACTTGAGGGTAAAGAAATAACCGTCGTTGCATGTGAGAAGATTATCTACACTGGTGATATCTCTATGAAGGTAGCCCAATACGCTTCTTTCAGACGTAAGAGAAACATTGTTAATCCTGCCAAAGGTCATAAGCACTATGTACAACCTTCAAAAATGTTTAGAAGAGCTGTTAAAAGGATGTTAACTCCTAAATGTAAGAGAGGTTCTAGAGCTTTCCACAGATTGACTATCTATGACTCAATACCAAAGGATTTTGAAAATGCTACTAGATACATCGTCCCAGCAGCCTACTTTGAAGCCTCTAATGAGAGAACAAAGAAACACTGTTACATTGGCGAAGTCCAAAGGAAGTGTGGATGGAATGGATACAAACTTGCTGAAGAGTTAACAAATGCACTTAAACAAAGGGAAGAGAAATATCAGAGGGAACAACAAGAGATAAAATCAGATGTTTCCAATTTTGTTGAATCTGATGAGTTTAAGAAAATTTTTGCAGAAAAATTAGCCTTACTCGAATAAATTATTTTATACAAAAATTTCAATGTTTTGGTTGTGGCTTCAAAAATTATTTTTTTTGTACTGGGTTTGTATTAAAAATGATTTTATGTGTATTACTTAAACAATATATTGTAAATTATATATTAACATTATAATTTAGATAAACAAGGATTGTATGAGATATTTAGGGTTATAATGGATTTATTTATATCTAGTTAGTAAAAAATGATGAGTTTTTAATATATTTTATTGTTAGAAACTGGGGGTGCTATAAGAATGACGTATAAATGTTATCACTGTCCATGTATAAGTTAAATTTTGAAAATTTTATGAGAAAATTGCTATTGTTTATAAATAAATCAAATATTGATAAGTGCAGTGTTGAAACAACGGGCAATTAGACTATCACAGGGTAATACTTAGGAGCTATAGCGGAGCCGTTGAGGAAAAATTTTATACATTAACTAATGATAAATAAACACCTCTTGAAGATATAATTTGGTATGTGTAATAGCACTAACCCTAACTTACAACCGCATCCTATGGTAGATATCTTTAAAGTATTACTGTTAACATCTAAGATGGTTTAAAGCGGCATACATTCTGCTCTTGCTGATATTTATCAAAGCACAATAAGTGTATGATTAGTATTCCTACCATCAGTTTTTTTCTCTTTGAATCTTACTGTTGATCTGTTGTAATTTTTGGTGTTTTCATATGCTGGCCGGCTTTTCTAAAAAAATATTAATTAGTTTCCAATCACTAATACTTTGTATTTGTATGATTTATATTTTCCATACATTTTTCTTAATAATTATATTGGGTTAATAAACCTATTTATTATAAGGTTTTTTCCATCCAATTGCAAACTTACTACATCAACCGGTAAATAATATATATTTTAAATTAATGTTAGTTAGTCTCTAATTGCGATTTGATGGAGAACCTCTGTATTATATGTCTTTTGAAGGACATATTTATGATAGAAAGATTCAAAATCACAAAAACGAGTTTTGCTAGTTTCAAATCAGAGAATATTTGATTGTGGTGTACATAATACATCATGTTATTGCGTCTTGTGGCATGAGTCTATAATGTATTGCTTAACCTTTGTGAGTTAAGAGTAAAATTTCTAAAAAAAAAATTTTTAACAAAATACTAAATGTGTAATGTCGTAAATCGAGTTTATGGACCATTATGAATATAAAGAAATGTCTTTTTTGCTTTTTATAATATATTTTATCTATATGTCTTTTGTTAAATAAATTTTTAATATTTTGTTGATTTACTTAATTCAAAATTTCTAGAAATTTAAATTTTTAAAAAAAAATTTTCATGAGTAAAATTGCAAAAGATGAATTAGAACAAATTCTTGATAAGCTTATGAATCGATATGAGCTGCCTACTCAATTTAACTTACTTAGATTGATTGAGTATGTCAAAGATATACTAATAGTTGAACCAAATTTAATATTAATTACAGGTTCTGCTTATGTATATGGTGATATACATGGTCAGTTCTACGATCTAATGAATATGGAAAAAAGTACAAATTTTGATAAAACGAAAATATTTTTAGGAGATTACGTCGATAGAGGATATAATTCTGTTGAAACAATGTTATATTTGATTATAATCAAGTGTTTGTACAAAGATAAAGTGTTTTTACTTAGAGGAAACCATGAATCAAGGGGACAAACAGCCGTTTATGGCTTTAGAAGTGAATGTGAACTAAAATATGATCGTTATATATATTGGAAGTTCTGTGAAGTATTCAGAAGGTTGCCTATTGCTGCTATTGTTAATAATGAGTATTTTTGTGTTCATGGTGGAATAATACCTGAGGTAACAATTGATAATATTTCAAAATTTGATCGATTTGAAAAGGATTCTGAAATTTTTGGAATGCTTTGGAGTGATCCTAATGAAAATATTGAAGAAGAGTTTGTAGAAAGCTGTAGAGGCTTTGGATATTTGTTTAACAAGGTTGCTCTTAGTAGGTTTTTAGATATTTATGGTTATAAAGTGCTTGTGAGAAGCCATCAGCTTGTTAAAGATGGATATATTGAGGAGCTTGATGGCAGATGTATAACAGTGTGGAGTGCCCCTAATTATTGCTATGAATTTCAGAATAAAGCAGCAATTATGACGATTGATAAGGGATTGCATACGTATCAAATATTTGAAGCTTTGGAAGAACAGTATAAAGATAAGGATATTGAAACCAGAAGTAGGCTAAGGTTGAATCGATAAGTAATTTTGTGATATTATTATAATTAATTTTAGCATTTAAATTGGTTTTTTTTTGTATTATTTACTGATGTAGAAAAATTATACATTAAATATGTGATATCAAAATTTGTTGATTTTTTGACAACCAAATAGTTAAATAATATAACAATAAAGTTTAATATTCTTGTAATTCTATCAATCTTAATAAAAAGTTTAAAATATTCACTTTTGATTAGGTATAGTTCAATAAAATATATTTATAATTATGATAGACTACGCTATAATATAAATTTGTAGGTTTTATTTATAATTTTTTTGATCTTTTATCTCTAAAATAAAGGCTAAGTGATAAAAATAATGTTTTTATTGATTTAACAATAGATTAGCTTATTTAAAAAATATTATAAAAATAATACAAAAATCAAAATTTATATCAAAATATTTAACAAATAAAAAACGATAATCGCTATCCATCCGAAGTTTCTTTTTTTCAATTCATCCAAAGATCTTTTTTTAGAATGCCTTCTTAAGTCTTCCACCTCCATTTTCCATTTAGCAGCATTTACTGGACAATTCGAAACTATAACAAAGTTTAGTTCTTCATCAAAACAGTTGGATCGGTTGTTATAATTTGTACTTCCAATTATAGTTAACGAAAAATCTTTGGAGAACGCCCATAGGCCTTTGTAGTGGAAGGAGTAGTTATTGTTAGTATATTCATATAAGTTTACCTTGTTTAAAGTAAATTTTGTATAATAATTAACATATGAATATATCTTTGTAATAAAAACACCAAATATACCATAATCAGATGTAAACGTGTTAGTGTTGAAGGATGGTGTGAAAAGATCAAACTCAACATCTTTTAACAGCTTTAAATGGTGTCTAGGGAAGTTAAGATAGGCGGTTGATATTGAAATCGAGTCAAATCCTTGTTTTATGATACTTTCAAATATTTCTTTTTCATTTTTACCGGTAAAGCTAAATATCACTGTTTTGTAATCTCCTGTGTTTTTGAGCAAATTAAATTCTTTAAAATCTAGACTTTTAGACTTTAAATCACAGAATGATGAACTATTTTCTATTGTTTCTTCCGTAAGAATGTCAGAAACTGTTTTAGTTTCATCATCATCGCCATTTGTTGATCTGATGTTTGGCAATAACTCAGTACGGTTAGATACTTCTGAAATTAACTCTTCTTCCTCACTATCAAGCATAGAACTAGTATCGCTAGGTTCCAATTCTTTTATCTTGTGGTACGTGACCCATTTTTCAAATTTATCACCAAACATGATTTTACCCATCATATTACATAAATCATGGCTTTTAATTAAATAATATCTATCAAGTCGATCGACGAAGTATGAATCATCAAGATTTGCACCAGATACAATTATTTCATCGTCAAATATATAAAGTTTAGAATGGAATACTGAGAAAACTTCACTTAACCATGAAGGAATAAACCTAGAGAATGATTTATCAACAAATTTGATGTATTTACCTAATTTTCTAGTTCTTATGTTCTCCATTAGTAGTACATTTCTTATATTAGCTGATCTATCGATATATATGCAAATATTTTTGTTTTTTCTAACACGCTGTTCAAGGGTGCTCAATAATAGGTTGGATGCTGATCTATGACCAAAGTCTAGACAAGCCAAATATACTAAGCTTGATTTGTTAATTTTGTTAATTAGTATCCTAAAGAATTCATTTGGTGATTTTATTACGTGAAAGGTGGATATTTTAATGTTGTTATTGTGTTTTCCTAGAAAATTTTCCATTCTCTCCTTAATTTTTTTACATATAAAAAGGGTTATTTGAGTGATAAAGAAATATCAAAGTATGATATGATCAATATATTATGTGTTTGGATCTCATGTTCAGTATATTATTATGAAGATTATCTTATTATTAAAAAATAGTGGTGATTATATAAAGGATGGAAGAATATATGTACTGATGAGTTAATTACATATTAGCATACCTCTTGTGTTTAAATAATCGTAATATAATGTTAAATATGCTTAATAATGTATAAATTTAACTTATATTAGGAGTAAGCTTAATGTTTTATCACATTATGAATGATGTGTTATATATGTTTATGTGTAGTCAAACATAGACTTTAATCACTTTTTATTTTTGGTGAGGGTTCTTAGTTAAATTTAAAATTGAAAGTTTTGTTATGATTGTAAAGAAATATTTTTTACAAGAACCTTGAATAGGTTCAACAGAGTCTTCATACATTTTTATTTATTTTAAAGGTGGAATAGTCTTCCCCATTCCTATAAAAAGTGAAATTGTAATAAAGAAGATTATATAAGAAATTAAACATAAAATAATAGCATCAAGCCTATCTTCACCAATACTCCATAAGAGATTATATGTGATAAAATTATTTCCTATTAGGGCAAGCGAAAGTACAATAAAAAAGACAGAACCAACCATTTTTGTATAGAACATGGGTAAAACCTCAGCATTCATAAATATATGGCTATTGTAATCTTAAAATAAAAAAATTTTGTATAATTAAGGAAGTTTAACTTAACAGTTAACGCGATAAGGTTAAAAATTTTGCCATAATTTGTCTGGCATATCAAGCCTCAATAAATATCTAACATAAATAGATTTGATCCCAATATATTAATTAAATTTCTTCTGATAGCTCTGCTTGTTGTTCTGCGGCTTTTCTTGGACTACCATTAAGGTAATGAAAATCAGTGTTTTATACTTGCAACCTGGGAACCAAATTCTTTAATAGTGGTGGTTAATGTGATTATCACAATATTATTAATCATAAAATATGACTAATAATGAAGTATTTATAAAATAAAACTATCTACAATGATTTGCTAGGAATGATGTATTGATCAGTAGTTTGTATTAATTTTAGCAATATGTCACACAAAATTTATTAAATAGTGAAACATATATAATTAATATGAATATTGTGCTGTAACTGCTATAGAGGGAGTCAGAGAGACGTAATAAATAAATGGATTTGTAAGAAAGTTGTTTATTCTTCTGTGGGGTTCTAGTAGGAATCTTGTTACTGATTAGATTATTTTGAATCGCGTGTGATAGGTATATTTTTACGTTAAATAGATCAACCCTTCAATTAATCAATAAGGATTATTGAATATAACCCACCATATAGATAAATGTATTATGATTGAGTTGTTTTATAATAATATATTGGTTTAAGAGTTGATTGACTATTATAATTATAAAAATATATGTTATACACTGGAGGAAAAAACCCACACCTCTAAAATGATTGATTTTTGGGATTGATCAAAATATTTTAATAAATAAAAATATTATTATAATTATTTATGTGGACAGCGTTTTTTTTGTATTAAGTAAATTGTTATATATTATTTACAAATTTTATAAATTTGACGGAAATAAACAAACACTCGGTAAAAAATCTAAATCAATAATTTATTGGATCACTATTAGCTTTAAAAATTAGTTAACACCTATTTTTAGGTAGAAATCGGGTTTTTAACAAATTTGTCTGGCATATTAAGTCATAATTCTAATATTTTATTATTAAGATCCTTAGTGATTAAAAATCTTTTTAATAAAATTCTTTTCATATAACAAAAATAGATTTGATTGGGTTTAAATCGGGTGATTAAGCTGGGTAATACATGACATTATTATAATTTTATCATAATATGACTTTGTCAACCTAGAAGCGTTGTTTTGTTAAAAGATAAATTAACCTAAGAACACCATTTGTGCTGAAGGATGTGAATTTTGTAGTAAAATCAATATAACCACATAAATTAAACCTTTTTATTTACTAGTACTATGTTTTCTACCCTTTACCTGACATATATTAAACTACCTCCTCTAATTTTGTGGTTTTATTGATACACTCTTCTTTAAGCCTATCTCCTGAACTTCTTAGCGCCAACCTTTTTAATTACTTTTACTTAGCTTTAATCTACACTTGTCGCTCCATATTATATTTTGTATTTGAAACATTCTTTAATACCAACCTAAACGAGTTTATTAGCTGCAACTCTTGCGTGAATATTTATATTATGAATTTATATATATTAGTGTTATATTTAATGCCAAGTTTTATACTAACGCTGTTGACGTGAAAAATAGATTTTTGTGATTTTTTTTAATTTTATTTATATCACTCACCTTAAGAATCTAATGCCTCACAGAACCACTTTGTTTATTAATTTTTTAAAATATCTTGCACCGATGACCTAAATACGGCTATGTTTTTAGAAATATCTCTTATTGACATTTTATCCTCTTTAAGTCCCAAAATAAGATTTTTTAATATCTAAAGGCCAATGTCTATTCATAGGAGGAATAATCTTAAAAATGATGGAAAGGAAGGTTTTTTTCGACAAATTTACACAATCATAAATAATAAATACACAATTTTTTTTTATATTATTTGTCGTATTATAAGGTGGTCATTTTTGCTTTTAGTGATCCCATGTTTATTGACTTATATCGAGGTAGAAGGGTAAAAACTTGTCTATTATTGCCTTCTATTATATTAGTGTGTATTTATTATCTCATCATAATATATTTGATATTTTAATTTTAAATACACATATATTTGTAAAAAAATTGTAGAAATTATATTTGCGACATTATAAACTTAAATAAATTAATGAAATGTTATAATTTTATATATTGAAAAAAATTTGTAAATAACAATAAATTAAAAATGTTAAATTTATAATTTTATAAACATATTATATTATAGATTTTTAATGTATAATGCAAAAATAATTTAATCAATAAAATCAAAGATATATTATATTAGTGTTTATCTAAAATTATAAATATTCTATATCAATAAATTCATTATTTCATGACAGAAATGTTTAACTTATATATAAAAATATATATTTATGTTTTATAATAGATTAAAGGTCAAAAATATGTGTATTATTATCATATTAAAAACAATGCTCATTTGTAAAATATTATTCAATTATATTCCATGTGCTTTGTTAAAATAGAAAATACGGCTGAGAAAGACAATATTATAAATTATATTAAGTCTGGTTTATACCATGACGGTCTAGATAAATTTTCATAGAAAAGCGGATTGTTTTGTTCGTGATACTCTATACTATCATAGAGACAGAAGAATCACTCCAAGATTAGTAGTGGTAATGATGAAAACACACTAATTCAAAAAATATGCAGCATGAGCACGGAAGATCACATTAGGATATACAAAGATGTATGATCTTATTTCTAAAAATATTACGAAATATCTTGTGATATAATAAATTTTTTATTGATAGTTGTGGTTCTTTCTCCAACTTTAATTCTATGGAAACTATTGAACCTCTAAAGGTGTTGCGGTCTGTGCCAAATACGACCGTTATAACCTTAGGCGTTATGAAAAGCGCAATGAAGAATTTAAATGAATCTTAAAGATGATAGATTGTAATATAAAGTATGCAAAAGGATATCATATGAAATCTAAAACAGGCTCCGAGTAGCAGAAAAACTCAGACACATTTTTATGCATTATGGCGTCCCGAAGGTACTGCATTCTTATAATGGTAAAGAATTTCAGAATTCAACTATATTCTCTCTATTTTATGAATTCTTAGTTCACAAAGTATACGGTAGAACAAAACATCTAAAAAGCCAGACACAGGTAGAAAGGCTTAATAATAATAATTTTAATCTACATTTCATCAAGCGATTGTAAAAATCACTTTTATCAAGCTATTATAAAAACACACACTAAACAAAAGAGGCAGAAATCCCGTCCGCTTATTTCCCGTTTTTCTATAAACAGTCTAAAATATCAGTTATTACTTATAAAACGATGAAAAACCGAACCAGCAAGTAAAAACACCCAAACTCTGTAAAATCAATCATAAAAAAGCTCAAAGAAGGAACGGATAGCGGGTGGATAACAAGTAGATAAGTTCGTCAGGTTATTATGAACCATTTTGAAAAGGTTTCAGCAAGATTTTAAAGACACCAAACTATAGGATGCGGTTGCAGATGGGCCTAGTGCTATTACGCACTCCACTATCTTATATCTTGAGATCCCGAAGTGTCTGTCACTCGACCGCGAACTGGTTTTCCAGAGTAAACAGGATATTCCATATCCACTTGAGCTTGCTTTAACCCCTGGCAGGACCCAACCTGTTATAGTCAAATTAGCCGTCGCTTTTATACAACGTTACCACTCTGCACCATGTGGAGGTCTGGACTCTTCGCAGAGCGTAGAAAGGCTTAATCAGACACTTAAAAGGCGAACAGGGAAGTGTTTAAAAGAATCAAATTCTCGAAAATAAATTTTATGTTTATAAATTGTTTTTTTGATCATAACACCATTTCTCACAGAACAACCTCAGAATCGCTATTTATTTTTTTATAAACAAACTGGTTTTAACACAATCGGTGCTTTCATTTAACTTAAAAATGGTTAAGAAATAAACAGTGGAGAATCGTTTGAATATGGCTTTAATGATAATCTATTCGACAGTTCGAGTACAGATCATGACATGGAAGTTGAAAACAGTTTATCACTCACATTAACGTAATTATAAGGAATTCTAATAGTAATTTTAATAGAAGTTAAATAAGCGATCTTGTTTTATTAAATTGATTTCTTTGACAATACTCGTTTAAAAAGAAAAATGCACTGGTGGTTTCTTTGAATCGTCAACATACGAAGTTATCAATATTTATCTTCATAATGTTAAAATTATTGATCTCGAAACAAGCCAAAAACTAGTTGTTTCTAAAGGAAGAATTAAAAATAAAACAATATTATTATTAAATGGTTATATTGATTGGTTTTAACTTTAATATGTGATATTTCGATTTATTTGGTAATACCATCTCATTACTCAATTTTATTTTCCCGCCAAAAATATATTTACAAATTTTTATATAAACTCTTTAACTTTAAAGAAATATTATGGTGATGAAGAAGGAACACTAAAAGCAAAAAGGGGTCGCCTCATAATACGACAATTTATTTTAATCAAAAATTTTTATTGTATGTAAAAAACGACCCAACTCCAATTTTTTTCTAAATAAAAATAATAGTAGATAACTAAAGTTTAAAATTAGATAGTAATTAATTATAAAATATTTATTTGTCGTTGTGAAATGTTGAACGTAGGTATGTAATCTTTGAAATTAAATGGAAACTCTATAATTATCAGTGATAGTATACTATTTTTACGATAAACAGGGGTGCATTTTACGTTCGAGTATATGCAACAAGTAATTGTGTTAATGGTCCTATTGTTATTCTCAAATTGAGATATCAAGATATTTTTATATTACGTGTAAAAAAACAATCAATTCAATTTTTAAATATTTTGGGTTTCTATACACAAAGTAACATGAGTAGTTTATTTAATAATGTTTAACATATAAATGTAATTATATAGATATATTTTTGTTTTATACTATCACTTTTTATCCAATTCTGATCATACTTTTGCCACATAGATAGATGTTCCTTGGCATCATTTTAATGTGATTTATAAACCTAATTACTCTTACAGGGTTGTAAAAATAACCATCATACCAACAATACTCTCACTGTACTTTGGCTGTGGAATATTTCTATGTGTGAAGTTGGCAAATAGGGTTATCTCATTTTGAAAATTTGTAAAATTAGAAAACAAAATTTACTAAAATCACTAATATGCTTACATCTGATAGTTGTTCATTACCCCTCTAATAAATTTGTTTATACTGGCTGAATTGTCATATCCGAACGGTTCTTGAAATTGACAAAGTGTATTTTATTAATCACTCTATATTCTCCACATTTGAAAATTTGCTGGTGGTTTCTCTATTCTGTTTACAGTTAGGGTAGTCGTTGTTATTAAATTTTGAACTGAATCGCTTTAGTTTACACAGTATATTTCGGCTTCTGTTCAGATTTTAAATATAATGTTTATTCTGAGCTAAATTTGAATCACGTAGACTTGTTTCAGAAAGTATTTTAGTGTGTTGAGGGTTACCATATTATATAATAGACTTGGCAAGCCCATTCTTTTTTGAAATCTTTGATTCCTATTATTACATTAAGTTTTTATTCTGTAATAACAGGTGTAGTAAATCCACCAACTTGACTAAGATCATCATATCTCTTCCCACCGGTAACTGATCTCATTCAGCTAAAAAATTGTATATTGGTCATGTTACTATCAAGTCTAAACAAATTTTTGATAGCTAATAAGATATGTCTTTAATGATGCTCACCTAAAATAAAATATACAAATAAACACCAATATAAAAAAATAGGCAAAGTTTAATATTCTACGTTTACTATAAAAAATAATATTTAATTTATCAATTTACAATGTATCTCTCCGAATGGTATAACCTGTTCCACTTCCATAGAATTATTAGAAGCTGAAAATATTACTTGATTAAAGGCATCAGCTCTCTCCCTCCTACTTAAACTAGATGAATATTCAACAAAACTAAACATCTCTGGAAAATCATATGTATTTGTAACACTATCAACGTTAGAATCTTGATTACCGTTATCCATATCCACATCAAAACCAAAACTTTGTCCCATATGGGTGTTGAGTATGACGGATGACGCACCATCACCCCTAACTTCCTCAAAACTTTCATTTCTTTCTTGAATTTCTGATTCGACAATTCTAGTAAATTCAAAAGGAATTTTTATCTTTGATTTTAAAGATTCTCTAATATCATCATGAAATGCCATTAAATTGATCGTATGCTTAGTCGGTAGCTCTATGTGTTTATCAACTATTGTCTTGGTTCTTTTAGGATTGAAATCATCTAAATTTAAAGCCAGTGAAGCTGCAGATTCATCCCTAGCTCTTTCAATTTCAGGAAAATCCATCGATACATCAAAACTCAAGCCAGTTTTATTTTCTGGTTCACTCTCAGCTATAAAGCTTTCAATTTCTTTACCCAAATCAACCATATTGTCATCAATAATAATCTTCTTATCTACATTTAAGGTGAGTGACTTTGATCTTGATCCTCTTCTATTTGACAACTTAGCATTAGAAACAAAGCTAACAAGGGTGTTAGAATCTTCTAATATATACTTATACCGTCTTCTAAATATCTCTGCAACACCATTAAGTACTATAGAGACGGTCCTTAGACTAGAGTTGACATAATCACAAAGAACACTTCTGATATCAAAGCTCTGAATGACACTTTTGGATGGCCTCTTTCCACCATATTGTATTTTCCATAGAAGGTTATCGGTCTCCAGCTCACGTGTGTTGAGGTTCAACATTGGCAACTGTTAACTCTAAAATTTTTATGAAAAATGGCGGGAGAAAATGGAGGGAATAAATAAATACAACTATAAGGTAAAATATAAAAATGGGTATTGTCCTACATCTTTTTGATATCGGTCATATACTGGACTTAAAATTTTAAAGCTTCATACACATGAAAAAAATTTTGTAGAATTTAACAGAATTGTTATACTAGAAAAATTTGATTTTTAATCTATCTCTGCAAATAATGTCTAATTAAGCTATAACAAGTTAAGGTCTTCCACAGGCTATAGTAGATATGGTAGCCTTGTTTACTCTGTGATACTAGTTTGAGGTGATAGATATAAACACATTTTTTTAATGTCAGAGAAATTCGATTCAGGACCTTGAAGATATAGGCTGGCTGGTGTGTGTAGAACACCGAATCCTATGATAAGCATCTTTAAAATTTTTCTATCATCATCTAGATGGTTAAGAAGGGTATGACATTCTGTTTTTGCTATCTCTTTATAGGTCACGATAACGTGTGATTACAATTTCTCGCTATCCGTTTCTTCCTCATTTAATATTAAATTTGAGAATTTAGATTCAATATAGGTTTTTCTTTTCCGTAGGTAAATATTAATTAATTTTGATTAGTTTTCATGGGTAGTCATATTATGATCAAATAAACCAATTTATTAATATGAATAATTCTTTAAGTTACAATTCATATTGTTAAATTGCAATATTTATTCGTCTTTACAAACTTATCAATTATCAAGATGAATATATTTAATTTAAAATCTATGTTCTAATATAATATATACCATCAGTGCAACCTATATTAATTCCTATTTAAAATATATAGAAACATTTTTACATATGTCTAGTCCACTATCGATTTTTAATGATAAATTGCTATTAAGATAATATTTAGCATCTATTATTGTATAGACAATCCATATTTGTAACAGTGTTATTTTTTAAACATCTTAGTCTTATGATTGGTTATCAAAACATACAAATTTTAAAATTTTATATGTAAAAATATACAAATTAAATTGATAAAAAAAGTATTTAAGGAATTGAACAAAGGTCCATATGCTTATGAATGTCTGTACGTTGCTCCCGTTAATATCAACACGTAGGTATATGGATTCAAATAGTTACTGCTATGAAGACAGTATATGTGAAGAATCAAGTTATTGCAAACCCAGATATCCATCTGTAAAACCACCTCGTTCTTACCCTAAACCTACACCGCAGGATATTGATATTAACAAACTTATCAAAAGTGTTGAAATGTTATTTCTTGAGCTACACTCAGGATGTGAAAAAGAATCATCAACAACTGTCAAAAAGTTGATTCATGAATTAAATGCTGTAATAACTGAAGAATTCTCTAAAAGCACTGAAAAATTGGATGCCCAGACAGATTTATTAGAACAAGATTTAATTCATTTGGTAAATGAAACAACCGCCTTAATTGAACTAGAATTATTGGAAACAATTAACGCAGGAACAAGATCTCTTGAGGAGAAAGCTGCACTAATCTTTAAAGAATTAGACGCTCAAATTACTGCCTTGGTTGAAACAATGATTGCTAATCCTGGTACACTAGTTGAATTCGTAGAAGACTTCACCAATGGTCTATTACCAACATTATTAGGATATCTTAATACTACAAAAACAGCTTTAAATGCAATACTAGAAGAACAATTACAGAACGATATTGAAGCTGTTAAAAAAACAATGAACAGCTACCTTAACAAGCTTCTATTGGGTGTGGATGCACTGTTTAAGCAATATGATGACAAAGTTGTAGAAATATTAAAATCCAGGAACGTTGATATGAATATTCTATTAGCTAAGGTTGTGAAAGAGAACTTCCATAAATTGATTTCTAAAATTGAAGGCATATCACACAGAATAAACATGGCAATTGCACTTATAATTAGCCCTTCACTCTATCCGACTAATCCCATCTGTCCCGGACCTTTCAATAATTCAAATCTATTATTAAGATGTAATCCTGGACTAGGATTTGGGTCATTAGTACAATAAATTAATGAAGAAAAAATCAAATATTTTATTAATAAATTTTAAATTGTCACTTGAAGGATCTGATAAAGTAATATCAATAGAGAGTGCCTTTTAAAACATTTAAAATAGTTCATTTTTAAACTTCACACTAAAAATTTACCATGGCACAAAAATTTTCTATAAAAAGCATTCAGCTTGGTTGGTATAATTTTGAGGACACAGAAAGCATATCGGTCATGAATGTGACGTTTCCGGGCTCATTTGATCGTTTTGGTCATTCAATTCCCGATGGTCTATATGATTTAAGAATGGGCCCCATGAATTTAAGTGAAAAATGTAAAACTTGCAATCTTAACATGTTTAACTGTCCTGGCCATTTTGGTCACATCGATTTAAATGACAAACTTTTCAATCCACTCACTTTTAATCTCATGTTTTCAGTCTTCAAAACAATCTGTCATAATTGCTATAGACTTAAATGCTCAACCACTGATCTCATTTTTTACATTTCTAAATTCAAAATACTTAAGATGGGATATGCCATTGATGATGAAGACTTATATAAGATATTAGAGCAGGTACAGGCTGAAAAGACCAGCGATGTAAACTTTTCTGCATACATAGATAGAAAGTTGAATGCACTTGATGAAATCATTTCAAAAGCAGAGACTAAACGGTTTTCAAGGGAGGAGACACATTTCAAACTGGCCACAAAAGTAATTTCAAAAATAAGTTCAATTTCAAGGTGCTCAAATTGTAGAGGAAAAAATATAAGCATCTCTAGAGGCAATGGTCTTCATGTTTATTCTAATGATAAATATTTTCCAGCTAGAGAGGTTTACGATATATTTAAAAAAGCTTATGATAATTGCCATCAGTTCTTTGATGTAGCCGTAAGAAATAATATTAATATGTTCTTCTTAGATAAAGTTCTTGTAGTTCCTAATAGGTTCAGACCAGCTTGCTATACAGGCGATAAAGTCTTTGAAAACCCCCAAAATGCTATGTTAACTAAAATACTTAAAACCTCTTTGACGGTAGAAATTGATAGCAAGCAATTATACAATTTACAAGATGCTGTCAATTCTTATTTTGATTCATCAAAGGGTACCATGCACGTAAATGGAGGAATTAAACAAATTTTAGAAAAGAAAGAAGGTTTATTCAGAAAGAACATTCAAGGTAAGAGAGTTAATTATGCTGCAAGAAGTGTGATTACACCAGATCCAGCAATAGAAACAGGAGAGGTAGGTATTCCCTTTGTGTTTGCTGAAAATTTAACATTCCCGGAAAGAGTCAACCGTCAAAACGTTGATTTCTTAAGAAAATCAGTTATTAATGGAAAGAAATACCCAGGTGCAACTTTTGTAGATACAGAGAATGGTTTGATCAATATTCAATATATAAGTGAAGAAAAAAGGTTATCTTTGGCAAATCAATTACTCGAAGGAACTAAAACGGTTTATAGGCATATGAAAAATGGTGATTATGTACTTTTAAATAGACAACCCACACTGCACAGAGCCTCACTTATGAGTCATAAAGTAAAAATTTTGAAGAATGAGAAAACATTAAGAATTCATTACGCAAATTGTAAATCTTACAATGCTGATTTTGATGGAGATGAAATGAATATACACCTTCCTCAGGATTATTGTGCAACGTCAGAAGCAATGAATGTATCATGCACCGATAGAAATCATACAATACCAGTCACTGGTGCGCCTATTCGAGGATTGGCACAAGATCATATAGTAGCAGCCATGGTTATGACACTTAAGGACAGCTTCTTTACAAAAGATGAATTTTTCTATTTAATATCATCTGAGATTGTTAAAGATGCAAATATATTTAACGTTGATAAAGTTGAACCAGACCTTGTTCCTGCTATTACACATCCTATTGAATTGTGGACAGGTAAACAGATTTTTACTTATGTGCTACATTCCTACGGAATAAAAATTAATATGAACGTTAAAACCAAATTAAACGATGTGTTAGTAGTGCGAGATGGATATATCTTGGATGGGTGTCTTGATAAGAACTCAATAGGACCATCATCCTTTTCTCTTATTCATGGTTGCTCAGAGATCTATGGCAATAATGTTTGTAACGTTTTGCTTACTTCAATTTCTAGAACTGTTAATCGATATCTTGAACTCAAAGGCTTTACTGTAAGATTTGATGATCTTTTACTTGATCCAGAAGGAAATGAGAAACGTTCAGATTTTTTCAAAGATGCCAATCAAAAAATATTTGATTATCAAAAAGGTTTATACTATGAGGCAGATGGTAAGCTTAAGGAAGATATCAATGATGAAGAAGTTGATGCACTTATGAGAGGTAAAGTTAATGAAGTCGTGTCAGGTGCTTTAGATTTAATCAAAACGGATCTGTATAAAAAGTTTCCCTCCAATAATATGGAGAATATCATAGCAACGGGTGCAAAGGGTTCATTTGTAAATCTCTCACAAATTTCTATTTCATTGGGCCAACAAGATTTAGAGGGAAGAAGAGTACCTTTTATGACAACCAAGAAAACACTTCCTTGTTTTAGTGTTCGTGATTGTAATCCTTGCGCTGGTGGTTTTTCTTTTGGTAGATTTTTAACCGGAATTAATCCAGCAAGTTTTTATTTTCATTGTATGGCAGGTCGTGAAGGTCTTGTAGATACTTCTATTAAAACTGCGAATAGTGGATATCTGCAACGTTGCCTCTGTAAGCATCTTGAAAATATAAAAGTGGGTTATGATAAAACGGCTAGGGATGGAAAATCAATTATTCAAATAAACTACGGAGATGATGGATTAGATGTAGAAAAGGCCAATTTTTTGGAAAAGAGGTCTTTTTATGAGGATAACGCACATCTACTTAAAGGTTTGCCACATCTAAACAGCAGGAAAGTATTTGATGCAAGAAATCTAGAATTTATGAAAGATTTGGTGGGTGAAAGATCTACCGAATATGACAATAAGTCTGGTTCAATAAGATCATTTATATATGATAAGATTGAAAGGGGTACAACTGATGATGTTTATGATACCAAATGTAGACTAGCATCCGTAGAACCAATGTCAACTGTTGGTATTTTAGCTGCACAGTCGGTTGGTGAACCTTCTACTCAGATGACATTAAATACATTTCACTTGGCTGGTGTAGGTTCTAAGAATGTAACATTGGGTATTCCTAGATTGAGAGAAATTTTGTTTTCCAACAAAACACAAAAGTCTATAATTAAAGTACCGATCTTTGAGCCAGAGGGACTTGTTGAAGCATTCTCTTTTGTGCCTTTATCTAAGTACATAACAAAGGTTGAACTAGAGAATAAAGTCATACATTCTGGTCGTCCAAGGCGCCAAGTAAAGGTTAAATTCCATGTTAAGACCAAAGATGATAACATTGCGTTACTCTTGAAGACCAAACTTCCACACCTTATGTCTAAAGAAATCTTAAAGATCAATGTATCATCAAATTTGAATTCTGAAATAGAAAAGGCAACCCATAAAGAAGATAATGATGAGATTTCAGAGTCTAAAATAGTGGAAACGATTGATAATGATACAGAGGCGAATATTAATGAAGGTGATAGTTCTTCGCATGCTAGTAATGATTCTGAAGAGAAAAGGGAAATTAAGGACGAATTGTCAGAAGAAGAAGAAGAGAAAGAAGACGGTGTTGATGAGTATGAATCACTTAGTCGAAAGATTGATGAGGTTGTAGGGACACCATCGTTAGCTGTTGACGAGGAAGAGGTTCATGATGAAAACTTAGATGGTAAGGTGGAAACACTGGCTGGAGAAAACAGTTGTGAAAATATGGTTGATTTGATTTTATTCTATGAACCTAATTTTAAAATACCACTTCTGCCTGTTATAGGGCCTCTTTTAGAGAAGATACCTGTTCATTCTGTTGAAGGAATTGAAGGAGCATCAATTAATGATAATGAATTGTTTTTAGAAGGTTCAAGGCTTGATGCTGTCTTAGGAGCAGATGATTCTATAGTTAATGCTCTCAATCTTAATGAAATTTACTGTTCTAACGTATTCTCGATGTTTGATACTTTTGGTATTGAAACAGCAAGATCTGTTATCATAAAAGAGATTAGGAATGTATTTGAAGCGTATGGAATCACCATTAACGACAGACATCTGTCATTGATTGGTGATTATATGACTAGAAATGGCTGTGTTGGCTCGTTTTCACGTACATCGTTTACCATGGATGACTCCTTCCTGCAAAAGATGAGTTTTGAGAGTTTATTTATAAATCTTAGAACTGCAGCCTCATTCAATCAAACTGACACTCTTGAAAATATTAGTGCTAAGATATGTGTTGGTAATTTAGATCATGATGGATTTGATGTTTTATATAATATGGCGATTCACAATTAAATATTTATTTTATTTTGTATTAAGTTAAGAAATATATAAAAAGTTACAATATAAAAATTTTATTGAAAAGGCCAACCTTTGAAATTTTTTTTTCTATTTTAAGCAAATACTGTTGTAGTTACAATGTCATAATCCTCGTTCCTCCTGGTTGAAGTTATTGTTTTATAAACCACTTTCTTGCCCATTAACTTATTTATCAGTGCTTTATTCTTGCTGCAGGCAGTCTTAGGTGAGCAATCCACGAGTTTATCCTTCTTTTTTGTAATGTAGACTTTTTCTGTCTTAATACATTCACCTGATTTGGTTTTATTTTTAGTCTCAAAAACTGTGTTAGTCTTGCTTAGAGTTACAGTGACCAAGTCTTCAGTGTTGTTTATTTGCTTTTTTGTTACTGTTTCTGGCTCTGATGATATTGTAACAAGCTTGGTGATTGTGACAGGGCTGATTGTTACATTATCGACCTTAGTCAAGGTTTTTACACTGTTTTCTGTGATAGAAACTGTATTTTCGTTTGTTTTGTACATAGTAACTGTGTGATCAACTGTTTTTTCACTGGCCTGGGTTGGAACGTCCCTAGTGATGGTTACAATCTTATCTATGCTTGAAGTGGTTTCATCAACAGTTACAGTAACTATACTTTGTGTGTCTTGTGTTTCGACCACTGCAACGCTTCCTTTAGGCTCAGTACACGGCTCCTTAGTTGTTTTAGTTTTATTTTTAGATATTGTTTTTATTATTGTTTTTTCAACAGTTGTTGTTACTGGTTTAAATGAATGTTTTGTAGAAATATCAGTTATAATGTTTTTTTCAGTCACAGTGTCTGGTTTTAAAGTTTTGGTTATTGTCTTAGGATCAACTGAATAATTTTTGGTGATTGTAGTTGATACAGTTATTGTATTATTAACAGTTTTTATGGTATTTGTAGTTTTTTCTGGGGGTGTATTTGTTTGTTTTTCATTAGTTGTGGTTTGTTTATCATCACTTGTTGATTCTGTGGTATTTTTATCAGCTTCGATTGTTTTTATAACTGTTTTAAAGTCGGTTTTTATTACTGTTTTTAGTGCTTCTTCAGTGTAGGTTGTTACTTTATAATTTATGATGGGTTTTTCCTTAGTAATAGTAGTTGTAAATTCTCTAAATACAGTAACTGGTTTTTCTTTTACTTGAATAGACTTTGATAGTTTTGTAACTGTAATTATTTCGGCGTAATTCTTATTATTTTTAGTGCATGGTGTTGATTTATCAGGTTCAGCAGTTATTGTCTTTTCTAAAGTGGTTGTAGAAAAGATTATTTGTGGTTGAGATGTTTCAATTGTTTCCTTTGGTTCTTCTGTTTTTACCTTTGAGCTCTCAGTTGTTTTCTTAGGGGTTTCTCTTTCTTTCTTATTGCTTAGCAGTATTTCTAGATATTTTATCAGTTCTTTTCTTTCGTTTTGTCTACTTAGACAATCGTTAAAACATGAATTATTTGAGCAAACCCCGCATTCATTGAGGTAAGTTTGATCTAGAAAGCTTTTGTATGGATAGTTTTTGACTTGGCAATTTCTATCGTAATTAATACACGATGAGCAAACATTTAAGATTAGAAGTGCTAAAATATAAATCATGTTTTTGTTGTGAGTAAAATTATTTATGTTTCAGAAATGAAACAAAGATAAATAAAATTTATAAGATTTAAGTTTAAGTTAAGTTTATATAAAAATATAAAACAAAAATATTATTTATTTTTATATATTAAATACAAACAAATTTAATTATAGAATTATGGCTTTATATATTATTTTTGATCAAATCTGATATTTTCATATATAAAGGATGGGTTAGAGTAAGGTTGGATTATAACAACATTGGATTATATAAATATTGAATATATTAATTATTTATCAAATGTTGTATCAGAATAACATATATATAATATATCTTCATTATCTCAAGAGTATTTAAGTAATTGTGAGACCCTCATCCATGCCGAAAATGGATTTAATAAAAATGTTTTCAACATCAAATGATTAATTGTTTATGGTTAGTTATAGTAATATTTTATTTAAAAAAAAGGTCTAGAAGGGTTGATTATTCTATGATAACAATCATATTGCTTTGATAAAAGGAATATAAAAATTTGATTGTCATACCGTCTTAGATTGTTATAACAAATTTTTAAAAAAATTATTATTATAGGATTTGGTAAAACTAAATTTATTACTTTACACATACCAGCCAAGTTTATATCTTCTTTTTCTATCAATAGCAAAATAGTGATCAAGATCATTTCTGTCACCTGGCCTTGTTGATTCTAACGTATTTACTATATATTTGATCTTAGAAGTAATTTATTAATCATTTTTGGTCTTTATAGCAACCAATCGTGCTTTTATATGGTCTTTAATTTATCTACCATAATTTTTATAAAATACAAAAAAAATTATCTATGGAATATGAATTAGCTTCTTCAACAACAGAAGAAGGAGAGATCAAAGAAACATGGTTCCCCTTTGAAAAGTCTTATCTAAACAACCTTTACTACCCCAATACAACACATTTTGTTGGTATTAATAGCATTCCCAGATCTTTAGATTTTATTTCCGAATCTTTGACTCAGAAGTTGAATAAAAAATTAAAAAATGTCTACGGAATTCATTTAGATGACACAAAGTTAAGATGTTTACTTGAAAAGAACAAATATAAGTTAATCATGAGTGGCTTGAGTGATAAAAGGTTCAATCTTAGCCTAGAAGATGTGGTTTATGGTGTCAATGTACTTGATTTTATAAATAAATATAAAAAAGGAATAGTGATAGAGGACAGAATATTGAGCTATTTAAGTAAGAAAGACTCAATAGTAATATTTAAAGTAACAGAGGATGTTATATTTGAAAAGGTTAAACGAATTAAGAATTTAGACACCATACCAAACATTAAGGATAATAATTCATGGGGTGAAAATGATGAAAAAAAAGATGACACGGTTGTTAGAAAAATAAGTTTTGTAGACGGTTTTATAAATGGGACAAATTTTTATGAAAATATGAATGTGGATTTTAAATTTAATGAAACAGAAGTGAGAATATTCAGTAATCCTTCTAATATTTTCAGTGATTGTAATGTAATTGTGTATTCAACATCAATTCATAGGGATAGTAATACGTTGAAAAGGGTGTATGGCAATATAGATGTTAATTGTAATGCTTTACTTCTTCCAGAAATTGATTCAGCTAGGTTGGTTGACTTTAGAGGGTACAAATGTCATCTTTATGAATATTTTGCAAATACCAAGTTAGGTGAAGGTGAGTATTTGATTTACAACAGTTGTTTGTATAAGAAGGATTGTAATGGTGTAAGTATTGGTTATAATGAGCCTGATTATTCTGATTTTATAAAAAATTTGTAATGATTTATTTTATATTTGAGTTAAGTGTAATCTATTAAAGATTATATATCTATTTTCAAAGATTGTATACCTATATTAAAAGTTTTCACATCAATTTATAAATATCTTTTATTTGGTAAATTTTTATTTGTAAGTTGATATGTAACGTTTGACATTAGATAGATAAATTATATATATTGAAACATTACCTTAGACTAGCTATATTATAATTTATTATGTGATAATCATTTTTTACCTCTTTCAACATAAAATTTTTCATTTTTACAATTCAAACAAATCACTTTCATTCCAAAACCACATGATATTTTTTCATATTTACACTTACAAGTCACATTTGGTATAAAAAATTGATAACACTTAAAACATATTGATCTTTTAATAATACCAAGCTTGATCTGTGCTTTATTAGCTATTCTAACTAGATTTTTAGCTTTAGTTCTACCTAGTTCAGTGTTAGCTAAGCTAATACACAAATCAAAGAGATGCATTAGATGTTTTTCAATATTTTTATCTTTCATAATAATTTTTATATGGTAAAAATTTTTAGTAAAAAAAGTCAAATTAAAAATTTATATTTAAATATAAAAATCATTATTTTGTTATTTTATACTATAAAATATGAATTATTAGAATTTTGTCATTTTTAAGTCTTATCAAGTAAAATAATTTAATTTTAATCTCACGTCCTTATAGAGACAAATATTATTAGAATAATTGATTTATTATTATCAATATTTGTCATATTTTATGATAATTTTATATCTTTAAATTATTTAAAGATAGTGAAAATGAAAAATAAGTTAGTTATAAAATATATGTATTTGTCTGATATAAAAACATAATCTGAGAATACCAATTATAATCTATAAATACCAATTATAATCTGAGAATACCAACTATAATCTTAGAATACCAATTATAATCTGAGAACAATCAATTATTATCTAAGAATGCCAATTATTATCTATAAATACCAATTATTATCTATAAATGCCAATTATTATCTAAGAACAATCGATTATTATCTATAAATACCAATTATTATCTAAGAACAATCAATTATAACCTTTAATCTAAAAAAATCAATATTTAACACTTTAACAACAAAATGATCAATTATGACTGTTTTTAAGTAAATATCATTAAAATCGTTTATTATATTCGTAGATATGAAGCTATATCGAGCAAATCCATAGTTTCTTCATCTTCAATCTTAAATTCTGTATAATCCTTTCGACTCCCACAGTTATATTTGTGATACATAAAATCTAATATTCTTCTAAGAAATTTAGATTTGATTGGCAACCTAATTTCATCCACATCATGCATTGAAAAGAACAAATTCATCACGTTGGACTGTAATAGAATCTCTTTATTAACGTTAAACTCATATGAATCGCTTGATATAACTTTTACCATGCTGTTATTCATGATATTTATGCAAAAAATAAAAATATTTATGCATTCAAAACAATTAAAGATCTGAAACAAAAAATATTTTTTGACATTTAATAATTACTTATTTTAGTTATTTTAAAATTTTTATAAATAACAAAAAGTTGTCCATATGGAAATAAGAAAGGCTAAAGAAATTACTGAAGAATTGAAGAGTTTAATTGCTAAAGATGAAGAGTGTTGGATGGCTAACAAAGACAAAGAGAACAGATTTCTTATGAATTAAACATGTTTCAATATTTTTATGCATATACCTTTCAATGTTTTATATAAATAAGTATAGTCAGTTATTGATCAACCCTAACTTATTTCAATGTTTTTATGCATCTATCTTTCAATGTTTTATATAAATAAGTATAGTTAGTTATTGACCAACCCTAACTTATTTCAATGTTTTTATGCATCTATCTTTCAATACTTTATATAAATAAGTATAGTTAGTTATTGACCAACCTTAACTTATTTCAATGTTTTTATGCATCTATCTTTCAATGTTTTATATAAATAAGTATAGTCAGTTATTGATCAATCTTAACATATACTATAATACTAACCTTAACATAATATTAACATATACTAATTATCCTTAACTTATAATGTCTAAATAAAGAGAATTAATGTTATTTTACTATTTATTATACTTTGATTAACTAACTTTTATTCAAAATTAAGACTAACTATTTTCTTAAATTTTATATTTAAAAAAATCCTCATGAAATTTTTTTCAAAAATTCTACTTGATCTAAATGTAGACATACCAGCAGATAAGCTAACAGATACTTACATATCAGTTGGTAGAGTCTTATCTAATTACTTATTCAAATATAGTCAAAAGCTTGAAGGTTTTCCTATAAGTTTCAACATAGAAGGAATGGTTCAATATGGGCGTATTTTAGATAATGGGAATGTTCTTCTTAAAACAAGAGTAATGTTTTATGTTTATAAAGTTAAGATAGGAGATATAGTAAGATGTAACGGTGGAACATTCCTTAATGTTATAATGTGTAATGTTGATGATAATGTTGAATATACAGGGAAGTTTGAAATAACTGATGTTGAAGATGAGAGTAAGTTGGTTGGTACTGCACGAGATTAGAAATTTAAATAAATATTTTTGGTGTTTTTCATAATAAGAAAGATGAAATTCAAATTATATTTTGTGGTTATTACCGTGTCAGATCCTAACTGTGATATCATGTTTCAACCACTTTATGATAAAAGGAGTGATGAGAATAACAATAAAATTATTTAAAAGAAGGTCGTTATCAAACAGAGCCTAGCAGTTATATATTTTAATACAAATATAAAAGTAATTAACTAATGGAAAATTTTATATTTTTTAAGTGGAATCAAGTATAATTCTTAAAGTTTATACAATGTTAACAGCTGTAACCACAATTATTATTACAATAATACTAAATAACTATAAATTTATATTAAAAAGTTTTATATTTGGTAATTGATATTTGTAAAAATTTGGTATTAGCTATTGGTGATATAATATTGGTAATTACCATAATGATATATTTTCTAAGATTGATTATCAGTGTAAATGATACTATTTGAAACAATTTATTGATTTATAATAGTTAAAATGGTTGTGGCTTGTTTATTGGGTATAATTTTTGCAAAAACACAATGAATTTTCATGTTTTATATCTGAATTATACACAGTGCATCTGTTAGAATTGTAGGAGATCTATATCGGTGTGATTTACACTTGAATTTAACATAGTTTTTGTCAATCTGTATAATTTTGCTAGACACCAAGTTTATCACAAGAAAAATCAAGATCAAAAATTCTTTTAATAAAAGCCCACAATTATTTCCTTGAGAGTAGTTTTTGTTTGGAATTGAAATAGAACTGACACTCATAAGAAAAATATTTTACTATAACTAATATTATCACTCTTATATCAACATTAAAATCTTTAAAAAACAACCAGATTTTATAGAATTTCTTATAATTCTTTGCAGTTCTGTTTATACACCTCCAAGCATATCTATCAATGTTTTTCTACTTTATTTATGTTATTACTCTTTTGAAATTTTTCTCTGTAGATCAATGAATTGATTTGTAGGATTTCTACCAATTTAAACCCATCAATGCTGTTCGACTTCACCTAATGCTTTTTTAAGGGAAATTTGGGGTTTGATGTTAGTAGAGGCAAATTCCAACTTTGAACCCTAGTTATCATACAAAAACATAATTTATATTGTGGTAGTCTGATTAGTTACCACTGAATTATTTCTCCGGTTATAAAATTCATCCCAAAGGGTTTTACGAAGATAAATATTGGGGGCGTTGTGCGAATTACCATAATATCAATAATGTGAATAACTTTTACATGCTTTATAGGTGAATTCTGCCTGCGGGTTACATTGATATATATTCAATTATTATTGAATAATCAGAGTCAAGGTTCATATATACAACTTCTTAACGTAGAAATATCTTATATCATAACATTTAAACATACCATCTGCTTTATTTTACGCTTTCGTATGTTTTTTGGCCATCAACAGTAAATAATCTTGCATTATCTCGTAATATTTTTCTCTATTAGATTTTCAACAACCTAGAAAATTTGACCAGATGTTTTTATACTGATGTGAAATGTTTTCATAACAAAATAAAATTCGGGTTCCAATTTTCGCAAATTTTTAGTTTCGTTTTTAATGCCACATTTAGACCTAAAAGATTGTAAAGTTTTATCAATAGAGCAAATCAATTGACAATTTTTAGGATCGAAATTTACCAACCAAATAACATATTTTCTACTTTTATTTTATTCTAAACTATTATAAGTTCGTATATCAATAAGAAAACCAAATTCAAAAGCTTTTCTTTTACTAATAATAATATTCTAAAAACTGGCATATATCATATTAATATATCAGCAATGTTTTTATTTTTTAAAAACGAGCATATATAAACCCTTTTAATTAATAAAAGACACGTACCTATATTTAATATGATATATGCCAGTTTTTATCACAGTACCGATATTAGATCGCTTTTATCAATTTGTATTACGTTTTCAAAAACAACATTTCTTAATTTTTGATTCAAATAAACCCGTAGATGTTCTATAGATGGATCTGGACTGTTAATGCCATTCTAAAACCTCAACGTTTATATTCTGATGTTTCTTTTTTTTATTTATATCATTTCTTGTTGAAATTTAAATAGGCACGGGCGAAAATTCAAATCATTACTCAATATTTAAAAAATACATTTAGGATTTATTTAAAACCTTAAACAAATATTTTCTTTTTACCAAATTTAACAGTTTCATTTGTATGCGTTAAACTTTTCCTTCAACTACACTTTTTGTCTCTTAGAATCATTATAAACGTTAAAGATACTTTATTAGGAAAAATAGCATCAATTAAGTAGTTTTGCAATTCTTAGTTTATAAATTATTTACAAATTTGATAATTTTGGCTTAGAAGAAGAAAAAACACATCAAATGTTATTTTAATCACAGACACTCATACTTGATTCGCCTTCAATCATTTTTAATTGTTTCAACATGTGATGTAAGAGTTTTGTTGATCATTCAATTTTATTTATATTACTGATATCAATTGTTTTCTTCCTCATCATTCTAATATTTTTACACTGTAGATCTCTTTAGCCGGTTTTTACACTGATTTCGCGTATTGAACCCCCATAAAAATTCCACTTTTGTCGAATTCATAATCATGTTTACCTATTAGGGTAATTATTTATATTTAAAAACTTATTAAAAGAGTTTATATTATGATATAAAATTCTTATATTTTACTATATAATAAATTAAATATAACATTATGATATAAAGTGCTTATATTTTACTTCATACTTAAATATATATTTAAAACACAATCACATAAGCAACAATTACTCAGATCGCAAAACACAACCCTACTGATTTATCATATCCAATCTTTTAAATAGAAAACATTTTTAACTTTGTTTATTTAATAGCTTTTGTATTATCTATCAAATATTTATAACCCTTGCCATCCTTTAGATGCGGTAATAAATATTCCCTAGTTTTATAGCTATACTCATTAATATAATCAATCTCATCTTTTGATAACATTGTAATATCAATAAGACTTAAATGTAAAGGTATATAACTAAGATTGACTATACATTTCATACCATCTTTCTTCTCTTCAACATACACAGCATCTTCAATCCTAACACCATAGTCATTATAATAACCTGGCTCAATACTAAACACTTGATTATTAACAACTTCATTCTCTGATCTAAAACTAATTATTGGTGGCAGTTCATGTACATTATTTGCCATACCAATTCCATGACCTGTTGCTGTAGCATAATCAAAACCTTTTGATTTCATAACATTTCTACATTTCATATCAACATCTTTCTCAATAATTCTTCTATTAACATACATACGACCAGCAATTGAAGATTTTAACACAATTGTATATATTTCTTTTTGTTTTTGATCAGGTTTTCTTATTATTGTACGTGTAATATCAGTAGTGGCAAATAAATATTGTGAACCAGAATCAATTATTAAAAGTTCATCATTGCTAATTATCTTATCAGAGACTCCATGATGAATTTCAGGACCATTAGAACCAGCAGATGCTATTGTAGGAAAGCTTTCAGTAATAAATTCATCATTCTCCCTCTTCAACATCTTTAGCTTTTCAGATACATCCTTTTCAGATATATTTTCAGATTCAATAATCCATTCATATAATTTACATAAAGCAATTCCATCAATAATGTTTGCCTTTTTAAAATTTTCAATTTCTTCATCATTTTTTATACTTTGTAAAATTTTGATTTCATTTGTAAATTCTTTATTAGCCAACATACTACCAATAAAATAGTTACATCCACCAGATATAACGTATGATTCATCTTTATTTGATATTAAATAATCCTCAAACTCACTATATGGTCTTGTATTAATATTTTTTATGTTATGATCAGTAAATAATATAAGATCATCCTTATTTATTATTAAATAAGAGTAAAAAACCATACAATAATCAATATCCAAACCCCTTAAGTTTAAAATCCAAGCTATTGTATCAAGCTCAGACACTAACAACCATTTATCTTTGATTATATGCTTTACTTTATCAATTTTATTGGTTTCCCCTTTAATATTAAAAATTTTACTATTTAAATTTTCTTTAGGCTTATCAAACCAGAATTCTTTAATTGAAATATTTTTTAATTCAAGATTATCAAATTTGGAAATGTTTTTATATGAAAATATTGAAAAATCAAAACACACTTTTTTTAAATTATTTTCTAATAAAAAATGTTCTAATTTATGTTCAGTGTTTTTTAAAAGATGAAAATTTTCACATTCTCTTTCTACTTGAACGAAATATCTTGGATCAGTTAGTAAATAATTTTTATCATTTGTTACTATAGCTATACCATTTGAACCTGTGAAGCTGGTAAGAACCTTGACAGCATTGTTTTCTTCAGATATGGTTTCATTTAAGTGTTTATCACCAATACTTACGATGTAAGCATCTATTTCATGTTTTGATATTACTTCTTTGACTTTATCTAAATATTTATTTTTTGTTTGCGACATGGTTTAATTTTTTAAAGGTAAATTATATAAAAGAATGTTTAAAGCTTGTATTTGTAATGATAAACAGTTTTATATTAATTTAATGTATGATAAGTGGTTATTTAGCTCAGATGTATTCAATATGAGTTAAATTTGGTATTATTTTGGTGTATATGAAATTGATATATGTGGAAAGCTAAAAAGTAAGAAATATCAGTGGAATGATTGGAAAATATTAGATAATTAATAAAAATGAATTATTTTTGCATATTATAGTGGTTTAGTAATATTTAAATATGATATTTGATGGTATAATACTTAAATATGATATTAGTTAGTTATACATTAAAAAATGATATAGTTAGTAAGTTATACACGTAGATATGATATAGTTAGTTAGTTATACACGTAGATATGATATAGTTAGTTATACACTTATTTTTATACATAAATTGAATATGTTTATTAAGTGTCATCTTTTGTTTAATAATTTTGTGCTGGACATAATAAAAATATTAAAAAAACTTATACAAAATATAAACACAATTGGATAAGTTTATAGACACGTGACATCAATATTATTTATCACAAAATTTCTAACATTCCGTTAATATTCTCACTTGACACGAGTATAAATAACATAACCCTTAACAAGATAAACCAAAGCTGAATATTAAACATAACCTCACTAGACATAACAAGTTCAATATATTAGAAGATAAATATATCACAGCCACCCCAGAAAAATCTACTAACTAACATTAGACGAAATAAGTTCAATTTATCAGACATTGAATAAACTGCTCACCCCATATAATAATAATAAATGGTTTATTTGTCTAATATGCTTGCTTAGGCAAAAATATGAAAAAAGAAAAACACAAACAGCACAAAGTAGTATTGATTGGAAACCTCCCCGCTAATATTCACGTTTTCTACAAAAAATCTTAATTATCAATAAACTTACCATAGGGGAAAAGCTGAACCAGCATGTAAAAACTCCTAAATCAAACAAAATATTAAAATATAGAAAGGACGAAAACAAATATTGATGACCATATACTAATCGTGCTTTGGTAAAAGGTAGTAGAAAAAATTGATTGTCATGCTATCTTAACCCATCTTAGACGGTGACAGTAAGACTTTAAAGACACCAATTTTATATTGTAAGCTAGGCTTAGTGCTATTACGCACACCAACCAGCTTATATCTTGCAAGTGATACTTTCCTGCAATGGAGAAGAGGTGTCTGTCTATCGACCGCAAACCAATTTTCCAGAGTGAACAAGGTCATCCGTATCCTCCACGGCCATGCTTTAGCCCTTGGCAGGCCTTGACCTGTTATAACTCAATTAGCCGTTGTTTCCAACGTTACCACGTGGAGGTCTGGACTCATCACAGAACCAATCCCATATAAATTGACTAACTTTCATTTACACCCGAAGATATAACAATATTGATTGTTGTCATAATGAAAATCCCCATCATCATACATCAATATACAACTATCGTCTAGTTCATAAACTGATTATATACAATAACTCACACATATATCATCATATTCTATTTGATTTTATAAAATTTTAATTTCTAGGTACCCCCACACCAAGGCACATAAAATGAACAATTTTATCTGCAATTAAAAGATTTTATTTTTCTATACTTTCTTGAACTGAGACAACACCGGATATATATTTTCAAATGCTAAGAAGATGTCCTCCCTCCTTTTCGCACCTGTTAGAACGATTTTTCCACTAACAAACACTAAAAGAACAATCTTAGGACGCACCATTCTATAGATAAGACCTGGAAACAGCTCAGGCTCGTAACTGCAATACGTGTTATGCGCATGTGCCAAGTTCTCAAGCTTAATACTAAATCTAATGTCACATGATGCAACTATATTTTGAATTTTGAATTCTTTGAACTCAGCTTTAAATCCAAGTTTTGATATAATTTTAGCAAATCTCTGGGCAGCTAATTTACTTGCATTTTCGCTCTTAGCACCTGTTATGACCATTTTACCAGATGCAAAGATCAAGGCTGTAGTTTTAGGGTCTCTTATCCTCATGATTACAGCAGCAAATCTTTTTGGATTGTATTCAGCGTTTCTAGCTCTGAGTGCGATGCTTTTAAGATCTAGTTTGCATACAAGGTTGACTGTAGCAACTACGTTTTGTATGATTGGAGTGATTCCAGACTTTTGAGTTGGTGTCTCAGTTTGCACTCCTACGTCTGGCGTGTCCATATGGGTTTGTGAAAAGAAAAAAAAATAGCAAATCTGCAAAATAGAAAATATCAAGTAAAACGAGATTGATTGAAGAGAAACAAATATTATGTTTTTGTTTTTTGTTTGTAAATTTGAAAATTTTTAATAAAAGTCAAAATTTTTACAGAAAAGGGGACAAATAAATAATTAAATATTGTTTAATTATTTTATATATGTTTTATTGATATTGGAAATGGTTGTTTAGCATTAAGGAGTGTATTATTTATCAATAATTGGTGTTTAAATATGTAATACGTACATATAAGCATAATTTGTGTATGATCTATGTTTTATATTTGTATAAGACGATTTATCTAAATATTTATAAATTATCAATTTTTTTATTTAATAATTTTTAATTTATAGTGATGAACGTATGTCGGATTAGCGGTTATTGCGTTATTTAAGCTTATAAAGGCACATATAATTAAACAAATCATTTATAGTGTATGATATAGCAAATTGCTATGTTTTATATACATAAATATTTATTAATATTTCTGGTCATTGATTAACTGACATATTTCAATCATTTCTGATAATTGTGATATTCATAAATTACGTGTATATACAAGCATTGATTTATATTTAAAAGCTTATAATATAATAATTCACCATTTATATCATTTATCATTCTTTCTAATATCAAACCTAAATATATTTTTATTTATTTATACTAACCATCCATATGAAATATTTTATAGAGGCTATTTGTAAATACAGGAAAACATCTAAAAATGACAAAAAATACATCAAAACCATCAAATATGTTAGAAAAAACATCATATTTGATGATATAAACGTCGTTTTTAAAGATTCTAAGATTTTTATTCATAATTCAAACATTTTGACTTATATGAAGGGAAATCAAAAATTTCTATTTGATTATGACTTCGTACCATCTAAAAGTTACATACTTGGTGTTGATTCTATCATTATTGAAGAGAAAGTCTTACTTTTAATCAGGTATGATGGTGTCATACCAGAAAATATAACATTTGAGCCTAAATCAAACATCTTATATAAATTTATGTCAAAAAACAAACAATTATACCTTAACTTTGATCAAATACTTGAACTTGACAGTTCTTTATATGAAAATATCATAAAATCTAATCAAGAACTAAATGACATAGAATCAATAGATGCAAATTTACTTTACAGATCAAAAGAAGAGGTAAATGTGGAATTTCATGTCGTAGAAGAGCTTGGTAATAGAAAACTACATCCCATAGCCCACGCTTGCATCAAAAACTTTGATTTTACTGATCAAAGCATCAAAAATTTCTGTATAAACAGTGAAAACTCAATATTTCTAACATTCTACACAATTAACAACGAAATTACCGTTATTTTTACAAATTCATTTTACTGTACAATAAATTTATATAACTTTGGCTTAACTGAAAAATTACTTAATATTCCATTCCTTAACAATAATAAATTTTATATAACAAAAGGAAACAATTTATTAATTGATGATGTTGTAATAGATTGCAATTTAAGTGTTTTTCCTAGCTTTTTATTAAGCTTTAACATAGCTAAGAATATTTTTATAATAAATGGAACATTCTCCACTATTTACAAGTTCCAATGTAAGATGCATCCTTTTGAATTTTCAGGGATTGTAATCAGTGAATATTCTAAAGAATATAAATATTTATTTGATGGCTTTTTAGGATGTTTGGTAGGAATTAAAGAAAAGGATTTATATAGCCTTAAGGATGTGAAGGGAATAGTGTATGATTCAATATCAGAGCTTGTATATCAATCCATAGATGATTATATGTTGTTTCTTAATGAGAAATATGGGGAAATCAAAAAATCTGATAAAAAAAGACCATTCATCAAAATATATAAAAGAAAGAGATTTAAAGCTTTTAAAATCATCGAATATGCTAACTATGAAGTAAAAACATTAATTGATCATGTCACATATAAATTAGACAGCAATATTGACTTGCTTCCTTATGAAAGTATCTATTTAAAGAATTTTACAACATACAAATCAAATTATATTTATGATTTAGACTTTAATATTAAATTTTTGCCTAGATGTAATATAAAGAATGAAGATCCTATAAAAATATGGATATTACTGTTTGATGGTGTTATTAATGATAAAGATATAGTGAATGAGGACATATTCATGAGATTTAGGAACAATAGCAGGGTTTTAGGGTTAAGTGGGATGAAAATAAGAAGATTTAATTTCGAATTAGAAAGTGAAATTTATGTCTACAATAGTTGTCCTTGTAATTATTTAGAAAAAAAACCTAAATGTGAAAAATGTGAAGATTTTACCTATTTTGAGTATAAAAACATGATTAATGATTTAGTATCAGTAGAAAACATACTTGGATGCATTGATAACTATTTTGAAGTTGATGTTGTGCTTAATTCCATCTTTATTTACTTTGAATATTATAAATTATCAACTAAAGAATATAAACACGAATCAAGCAGCAAATATAAATTTGTTGTTCGGGAACAATCAAAAATAAAATTTTGTTTGTATTTTTAAGTGTATTATTTGATTTTAATTCTAAATATTTTGTGATCAATAATTATAAATATTATGTTGATTAAAGGTCTGTCTAATCTGGATAATCTGACCATCTGACCATCTGACCATCTGACCATCTGACCATCTGACCATCTGACTAATCTGACCATCTGACTAATCTGACCATCTGACTAATCTGATTAACTAACCTTGACATGGCTAATCTGACTAATCTGGCTAAATATGTAATTTATATCATCATAAGTTATACAACAACCATTCTTAATATAACATTAGCTGATTTAATACTTTTAAAATTATATTTTAATTTACTCATAAAATATGTCTAAGAGTGTTACTAAGCATGATAAATAACTATACCAATGTCTACAATAAAGAAGGAAGTATAATAAGTTAACTTTAACAAAATATATTAAATTTTGTTTATGTTTTACGTCTTTTTTTTCTTAAGAAAAATTTTTTTAAAATTTTACCCAATGAGATTAATTGCTTCAGAACTAAGACAAATGTCCATTGAACAGGTTAAGACCAAGATTGAGGAATGTAAATCAGAAATGGCAAGAGCTGTGCAGGCGCTTAAGTCTCACAACGCTGATAGAGCCCCAATTAAGCTACAAAAGAGAAACATCAGAGTATGTAACACTATTGCTCACGAGTTAAGAACTAAAGAAATGGTTGAGGAGTACAAGAATAAGAAGCACATCCCAAAGGAATTAAGAGAAAAGAAGACAAGAAAGGAAAGAAGAGAACTCACCGATAAACAAAAGGGATTAATGAGTAGGAAGCAAAGAATCTTAAGACGAAAATTTGGCTCACAAATTTTTGCTTATAATCCTTAAATAAAAATTTAAAGTTTTTTATTATTGTATGAACCTGGTGTGATATGAGCTATGGAAGAACATATTTAATGGTCTTAGTTAATAATTTAGATGTTATTGACTGTATAACATGCTTTATTATTGTTTTCACTTACTATTTTCTAAATATCATATTTATGTACAAAATATAAAACTATGGGATTAATATTTGGTGTGGTTAGATTTATTTAAAATATTGGCTTCGTTTATCTAAAGTCGTGATCTATAATCAAAATATGATGGTTTGGATATTGTATACATTTTAAATACTGCACTTTAAGTTAACTCATTTATAATTATTTAAAACCACAACGTTTTGAATTTAGTTAATCATTCATAACACATATACTTAGTATAATTTATTTATTATATGTCTATCAGATTAGTTAGTTAGATTAGTTAGTTAGTCAGATTAGTCAGATTATTCTGATTAGTCAGATGGTCAGATGGTCAGATTAGTCAGATTATTCAGATGGTCAGATTAGTCAGATTATTCAGATTAGTCAGATGGTCAGATGGTCAGATTAGTTAGCCAGTCAGTCAGATTAGTTAGTCAGTCAGTCAGATTAGTTATGTAGTTATTATGAAATTTATATACATTTATTTTCTTATAACAAATATTAATTTTATATAATTTTTTTCTAGAAAAAAAATAACTATAAAAAAATTAAAAAATTTTACCCTGGGAAAATGATGATTTATGTTATCCCTGTCTGAAAAGTGATGAGTATTGTTTTCTGATTCCCACAATTTATATTTGAAGTTTTTGTATTTGTTTTTTTAAAGGTTTTCTTTATTAATATGTAAAGATAAAATGTTTTCTTTTTAGCCGTGTATGAGTTTTTTTAATAAAAGTTAGTCAATAATTTTTTTGGTGAAAATTTTACTTTCCGATATAAAATGATTCAAACCCTCCACTTTAGAGTGTGATCTATGAAATAAATTTTAAATTACTATAACAAGAACAGATTAATGTCCCCTTTTAGAGCAAGCCCGTAGGGATTTTGTAACCCTGTACACTCTGTGAAACTAGTTCGTAGTCGATAGACAAAACACTTCGAGATATCGAAATTGGTGTGCGTAAAGCAATAAATCCGGATCCTATAATATTGTATCTTTAACGTCTTACTCTCATCATCTAAGATGATTTAAGACGACATAACAATTATTTCTTAAATGCCTTTTACCAAAACACGATAAGTGTACGTTTGCTATCCTAGTTGATGTATTCCTTTTATAGTTTTTACATGGTGTATCGGTTTTGTCCTTTTGTAAGTAAATGTTAATTATTTTGATCCACTGTAAGCAACGTGAATAAGTTTCCAATCAACACTCTGTGATCAAATAGTCGTATATATATAAAACATTATAAGTAATCATTTATTTATCAATTATATAGATACGACTATAGTCATCAATTGACCTCTCATAATACAATTCCTTCATCTTATCCAATTCCTTAAGCTTATCTATAATATTTCTACGTTCTTTTATATCAGATGTATAATTTAACTTATTTCGAAGTGCATTCAAGCAATTAGGATTAATACTTAATATTTGATCATGTATTTCACAATCTACATCCTCTTTCATCTTATATTTGATATTATTCAAACTTATTGTACCTTTAAACTCCACATCCAGTTTAAGATGAATAATAGGAACATCAATTCTAATTATTTCGTCATTAACATCAATTTCTCCTTTAAATGGTCTTAAAAATTCAATAGTGAAATAATTTTCATATTTACGAATGTAAAAATTACTTCTAAAACGATTTTTTTCCATGTGCTTTAAAAAGTAAATATATAAACTTTCATCATCAGGATCAGTAAAGATACTGTCAATAGGATTGAATTTATTATAAAAATGTAATGATGATGGATTAGATATTGAATATATAAGCGGTATTTTGTATTTATAACCATGATTCCAACAATGGAAGTTTCTAGGATCAACACTCAACAACATTTTACAAGCTTTCTGTTCAAAGACCGGGTTAAATACTTTAGATAGTAGAAATCTTCTGTGATACCAAACGGCATAGCTTTTAGGATTGTTACAAATGGCATTTTGTGTTAAATTTACCTGATCAACAACGTCATCGGGCATATCTTTGAGGTATTCCTTTAAGAAATTCCATGAATTATAATTATCAGGGTTAACACTGAGTATCTTCTTGTGTTTTTCAACCGTATCTTTACTTTCATATAACTCTTTAAGTTGTTCTATATCCAATTCTATACTAATATCATCTGATGAGTCTGCCATGGTTTTTTTTTTGTTTATATTTAAATTTTTTAAAAATTAACTAATATGATACAGATAAAGCTAAATAACATGAGATGATCATAATTGAGTATATCAGACCTAGTCAAGCCTATTAAAAGAATGTTTTCATATCATGTTTGATAAAAAATAATCTAACCATTATTAAATAGATAATTATATATAAAATCAAAAATAATAATCAAGTAATTTAGGTTGATTGACTATGTTTTATATATTAAAAGGGTAGTAAAATATTTATATTTGTTGTGAGTCAGAATAAGATATATTGAATTATGGTTGATCATCACACTTTAATTAATCATAATATCTAAGACAGTGTGAAAATTATTTAAGGACGATACCCCGACAGAAGGAATGGTGCAAGACGACAGGCCGCAGATGACAAACACCACATAAATAAATCCCTTTTGGTGCAATACTTAACAAATACTCAGTTATCTTTGTGTCTCGACAATATTGTTTATAATTTCATCATCAACTAAATATTAATAGAGTTCTAGTGAAGTTATTTAAGTTAAATATTACACGGTACTGTTTGAATTTGTGATCTCAAAATATCCATAGAAAACGAGGTGTACACCGGTAGGATTATTGGCAAAACTAGTTAATAATATTTTGAATTGTTGTTGTTAAAGATAATAGAATATACAGTCTTTCGCTTAGAGATTATAGTGTTATTGTGAGTTTATTTGTTCTAACTGTAATGAACTTCCACCTTTGAATTAATTTACGATGCAGTATATGCACTGAAAAGGTAAGAAACCCGAAATGATTAATCATGGTTGCTATAGTGCTTATTTTAATGGCTTAATAGATGAATTAAACAAGTTTTATTCTCTTCGATGCTTATTAAAACCATTTTGGCCGGGTTTTCTTTCAATTAATGCCAATCAATAAACTATTAAACTTATATTTTCTTAAGTAATATTAAACCAGATTTATATCAAGTATTTTTGTGAAATTTGTAAAAATGCACCAATATTTTAAAGAACTTAGTTTATTGAAAATGAGTCAGCGATCATCATATTAAGCAAAACATTTAATCTCGAATCTTACTTTTTTCCTAAACATAAATTTATCAAGTGATCAAATAATTCATTATTATTTTGCTTGTAATTAAAGACCATTGATTGGGTGTGCACACGCGACAAATTCAGATATACGAAATTATAAGAATAATTCACTGCATAATGCTTATACCTGTTATCAGTAAATTACATACATCTTTGCACGTTTCATAATTATTGTGTTCTCAAATACGTTTTGTTTAAAAATTACATTAAATTTGTGTGTATTTATGTTTTCAATTATCTCCTTGAAGCAGTTATTAGTTTCTCTCATTATCCCACCAATAATACTTTCTTTATTATATTTGTGTTTAAAAAATACATTCATAAGAAAATACACCATATTATTTATATATACCACATCCTAATACTCAATTGTTCTTTTATCAAGCTTAAATCAATATAATATATATATTTTAAAAATAGACACGAGACCAAATATATAAGGTTCCACGATCTAGTTTTCAATAATTATTTGTATTAGCCATTCCAATATATTTTTTATTTAATAATGTTTTCTTGTCTTCCCAACTTGCTGATATGTATCAATATCTTTCTAAAATATTTATCACAATCATAAACACTCCGAAACCAGATTCAATTAAATCTTTTGATTCAATTTTTACATTTTTTAATACCAAAAAAATATTTAGAGAAACAATTCTCAATTGGATTCAAGAATAGAAAATATGACAGGAAATATTCAGCCTTTAACCTAAAAACCTTTTAGTCTTTGTAACGGTGCATACAGGCATTATTCATAATGAAAACTGATTTAAAAACGCGTTTTATAATGCACGCGTCTTTAAGTTCTATCCTGTCAAGCTTTTATCATGAACTCTATGGTATATTATACTATTTTGTGTTCTCACCATAGGCATATCTACGAAAGCCAATGTAAAAAATTAAGACATGCCTTCTTTTGTCTAGATGATACGGCAAAAGTAACCTCTTCAAAAAACTGAGTTTATCAAAACCAAAAGTTCTTAATACTTACGAAACGTTTTATAATCGTGAATTATGTGTTCTGAGAGACAGAAACTATTGTAGTATGTTTTGAAATGTAAAGAAACACTCATCAATGGTGCTACGAAATATTTGAAGATAAAAATAAATCCAAATCTTCTATAAAGTTTCTTTAATTTAAGAATACGATTTTGAAGAACCCAATTTCTCATTTGTTCTTTTTTAATTTCTTAAAGTTATTTAGCTGTATTTTGATAGTTATTGACCACCTTCACGACAATCAATAATTAAATTCATAGCTTTTGAAATATATTTGGTTGACCATCCTGACTGATTTTAGTCAATATCTATTTGAGAAACGAACATTGTTTCCCTTAATAATATGATTTTAAAATTGCTTGCAATAATTAGAATTATGGTCGAAAAAAACCGGAAACTATATCGTGAAACTTTATAATATTTAACAATTAAATAAAAGATATTTTTATAGGTCATGTTAATCACAAATAATCATTGACCCTCAAAATCTTTTAATACACACTCAGAATATTGAATTAGATCAAGGTTAAGATAAAAGGTTTAAAAGGGAAAATGTTATAACCAAAAAAGATAAAAATTAAATTTTTAGGTATGAGTTAAGAAAAGCATCAATTTAAAGTAATTGAAAGGCTTTTTAATATATTTTTCCTAGTCCAACCACCCAAATATTAAATTTTAATCATAAATCTATATCAAAAATGATATTTATTATTTTGATTAGAACTTTTATGTATATTTTAAATTTAATGGTTTCTAATATAAAAATATTTCATTTATTTGTATTACTCCGGGTAAAATACATGGTATAAGGTTGATTATAGATAATAAAGGTATGAAACATTGTATAGTATTAAATAATATTCAATATAAATCAATTTACGACAAAAATTACCTAAGATAAACATAGTTAATCAGATATAATCCATTATGAAAATATAAACGCTGATACCACTGGTGTTCCTGTTTCATATTTTATCATAGAAAAAGGTGTTAGTTCAGGTAAGCAACCGCTTTAAGAATACAACAATATTTATTAATATAGAGATCAATGAAAACACTCTAGCAAAGAGGCGAAAAATAATAATAAAAAACCGAACAAGAGTAAATATTTGGTGCATTTAAAAAGGGTGGTAGTGAAGCAGTTTTTAGAATAATTGAAAAAAATAAATTTTTGTGCTTTTTAATAAGATAATTTATGTTGATATATTAAATGATTGTTGGACAGTATATAGAATTCTCCTTTGATAAATAAAATCATAATTTGTCAATCATTCATTAAATTTTATGATATTGTTCAGTTGGTTAATTTGGGTGAAATCAAATTTAATTGTCTATTTTTAAAATATCAACATAATAATTTAAACTTTAAGCTTATGTTTTTAAAATATATTGTGATAATGCCTTTATTGTTTTAGCTATAAGCTGATAAAATAAAAAAGGTTATTAAAAAATATAAACCGCTGGGAGGGGTGTGGCGAGACAATGCATTGGACAAACTGTAATAGATATGTTAAATATGTGTGTAAATTTAATATAAAACCCGCTTAAAATATAAATCAAAAGTTTCATAAAGTCTTGATCAATTTTCTTTAAACCAAAACCTTTGCTTTAGTCATGGGTTAATTCTATGTACTTATAGAGTGAGCATGTTTTAAAACTATGACGCATAGGCAAGTAAATGTATCTGAAAGAACAATAATTTACATATATAAAGTTCTCAGGAATATAAATTGTAAATTTATAATTTTTTTTTTCACACAAGACAAAATATCACAGAGAAAAAGCAGGTGATACCCAAACATAAGGTTTTTGAAATTGTTGAATTAATATAAACTCGCAATTTGTTAATAGAGGAATTGCTGATTCTCTTCTTACAATCATTCAAAACATTGGACCTATCCTTTTCAATGATATATTTTGATGAATGGAGAGTGTATAGAAATATTTTTAATCTGGGATACATTCACTGGACGGCCACCCTTTTATGGAACCGACAACAGGTGTCATACTCAGACAATTGAATTCATACATAAACATAATGTATAAACAGTTGTTAGATTCGATTTTATACTAAAATATTTAAATTTACGATTATTCATACAAGAAATCAATTCCTTATAAGACACCCCTTACACCATTCATCACATGATTTATAATATTAATATAACTGTGGAATTAAATTTTATTATATTAATAAAAAGGTTAAACTTAAACAGCATATTATTCAAAATAATATAATTACAAAGAATTATTATTTTCTAGTGTTTTTAAATTTATAATAATAAATATCCATAATTGAACAATACGTAGTATTTAGTGATTCAAATTTTGTATAGATACTTTATAGTTTATAACCATTAAATTAATACTCTGGGTATACTTAAAAGGTGGTTGTTTAAGAAACTAGGAAAAGATCAAACTACATTTAAGTGAGTTCGTGTTTAAAATAAAATATTTTATTTCTATCTAAGCAATAAATAGTTAATTAAATTTTACAATGATTAAAATATTTTTAGGTTATTTTTATATAAAAAATTATTTCAATTTATTTTTCCTTAAAATCATGCAAAATCTTCACAATATCAAATAAATTCTTGATCAGTTATGTGTTTCATTGTTGAAAATATGATTATTTTTACTTATTATCTTGATAATACATTTATTCCAATTTAAAATTCTTATTTGTTATATATTACATTATGTTAATTCATATTTATAATTACGGCCATATCTACTGTAAATTACCAGTACTCATCAGAACACTGAAGTCAAGACAGTAAGAGCTCAATTAAGTACTAAGACGAGCGATCACTTGGGAACATTGTGTGCTGTATTTTTTATTCTGACGCCATTTCTTTTAGGTGTGACACCAAATTCCAGTGACGTAACCTCCGGGCAGCCCCTTATGTTTTAGGTAGGTTACCAAAATAGAACTTTGAGTAATATTGATTTTTTATTGTATCGCGAGCTGGTGCGAGACTTGCGTATATATATGTTTATACAATATTGGGGTTATAGTAACAAATTTCCTTTTATAGTTTGTTTTGTTTATTTTAAAAATATTAAAATTTAATATAAACACTATAAAAAAGAGTATACGTTATCCAGGTATATCTTTTTCATCTTTATACAATAATTTTATATGAATAAATTTTTTAAATATAAAATCATAAAGAGAATATTGAATTGATCAATGATTCATTAAAATGATAATATATGATGTTTGATTGTTTTCCTCTTTCTTCTAACTATAAAAAGGCACTAGAAACGAAGAGCATGTTTCCGTAGTCACGCACATCACAGAAAGTATATTTAATAAAAAAATTTTCTTACAGTATAAAACCATTTTATTTCCAATTTTAGCAAAAAGATTATATCAGCCCAAACCAAGACAATTTATAAGTGACGTGATTTATTGTTTTTTAGAATTCGATTTGCAATCTCATTTTTAAAATGTATATATAAAAAAATTAAATTTTGAAAAATCATAATTAAACAAATTTTTAATAAATATTAATTTTTTTGTATAATAGCAAAAGAATTTTATAGAATTATCAGTATTGAAAAGAATACGGTTGCCTTTTTGCGCCAAAATGCAATTTTATAAACCACTAACAAGATAATACAGTACTCCAAAAAAGGACACTCCAAAAAGTTTGTTTAAAAATGTAAAATTTATAATAAAAAAAGTTTATAGTATATGTATATCTATAATTGTTTGATTTTGTATAAACTCTTTTGATAATTTTGATCAATTTTTTAATTAAAAACTAACAAAAAGCAGATATATTTATTTAATATGATGTTTAACCACCTTTTGCCACAATAACTTCTTAAATTTTGTTACTCATAGAATCTACCAAAGTTCTAAAATATAAAGTACCGATATCAGACCATATTTAACTAATTTTAATATTAAATGTGCCTAGTTTTCAAAAACAACATTTTTAGTTTGTTGTTTAATATAAGCTCATAGATGTACTATAGGGTTTAGATATGGGCTCTGTGAATGCCATCCTATCACCTCAATGATCATATATTCAATTACTCTGATGCCATCTTATTTTTATGATTTGGATCATTGTCTTGTTAATATTTTTTTAAAAAAAATTAAAACTTCGTCCACCTCCATTTAAATTATTGCTTAATATTTGAGTATATTATAGTGCATTTAAGGATTCATTAAAACAATAAATTTCCAACACCATTTCTATTCATACAACCCCAAAGAAATATTTTCTTCTTACCAAATTTAACATTTTTGTTTATAGAAGTTTGGATTTTTATCTTTAACCCGCATTTTCTGCCTTTTATAGTCATTATAAATGTTTAAAAACTTTCAACTGAAAAAACACCGCTAAAATATTCTTTACCTTCAAATAACCACATTTTTGTATTTCTTAATTTGTTAATGATTTGCTGTTTGATAATTTTGGCATGGATGAAGGATAAACACATCTAAAATGATTTTTCTTTAAGAAAAGACACACATTTTTATCACAGATACTTTTATTTGATTTATCTTCAAACATTTTTCTAATATTACGGCATGCAGCGTAGATATTTTATTGGTTATTTTTAAATTAATTTGATATTGCTTATATCAATGTATTTATTCATGCCATTACCAACTTTTCTTTAATTAACTTTATCATTCTTGTATTTCTAACATGATCCTGTGTTGTATATCTTTTTAAGTCGGTTTTTACATTGATTTCGCGTATTGAAAACCCCATAGGAAATAGCTGAAAAATTCGAACTTTGTCGAATTCAGAAACATGTTTACCCATGAGGTATTTGTTTTGTGTTTTTATTTTTAGTTATATAAAGAGGGAAGATTATATGGGTTTTTTCTAGGTGTCCGGTTTTTTATTGGTTTTTAATTAAAAATTTTATCAAGAGAATTTATATAAAATGTGTAATTTAAAAGATAAAAATATTATAGATATACTTATACTATTTATCTTAAATTTACAGTTTATAAACAAACTTTTTGGGGTGTCCGGTTTTTGGAGTACTGTATGTTTTTAAGTTTAGGATTGTATTTTGTACACTAAGTAATAAAAATTTAGAATAACTTGTTTGCTAGATATTTTAGAATCCTGGAAGTTGATTCTAATATGTTTTCTATTTCAAATTCTAAATTAAAACCTCCTATGGTTTTTCCCTTTATTATTATTCTAAAATTTCTTTATCAATGTTTTAAAAGGTGATTGATGTAATTTCATAGCAAATTATAAGTAATATACGTAAATATTCTTCTTGTTTATATTCATATGCTTAACTTGACACCTCTTCACTTAAAATTTGTGTTATAACAAATCTTGTTCTATATTCATATTTTATAAAAATAATTAAAAATCGGGCAATATTAAGATGTGATTGTAGAGCTTATGTATTAAGGCATCAATGCTATGCTTCTAGAATGTTTGTGGTTCGTGTTACAATATTCAATACTCTGATATAACATGGTCAAAATTCAATTTTATATTGGGGAATTATGTTTAGGTTTTTTTAATAAAATTAATTTTTTTATAAATTAATTCTTTTATCATTTTTATCTTTTTCTAATTTTGATTTGATCATTACAAACTCAACCACAACTTCATTTATTAAAATAAATGACAATAAAAAACATTGTATAAGAATTGTTAGGTGCCATGTCTGCTATTTATATCTTTTGATAACCCTAAAGTATTGAATGTTTCTCTATAACATTTGACCCTAATGTAAGATGCAACCAAAACAAGTATATTGAGAAAAGACGTTTTAATGGGTTTCCCAAGTGTCTTTTAAAAATCTACAATTATGTTTTTGTGTATAGTTTACATATTCTTTGATTCTAATAATAACATATTTATATGATTTTTTGTCTTCATAAGAATATGAACAACAGGCCAACATTTTCTTAAAACGCGGTTTTATTGTTATAAGCTGGTAAAATAAAAAATACACCCTTAAAATTCTATCAATCGACCAATGTTGTTTTTTAATAAACTTTAAGCTTAAAGGTTTATATTAAAAAATACATTCCTGTTAACATCAGTTATTCTTGAGATTAATCTAAAAACAACAAAACGCTTTTTAAAATAATGTATAGGTTCTGGAATTGATGGAATATAATTAGGAATTGTGTTTAATCTTATTCTACTTACAAGATTTTGTGAAACATCATCTGAACAAGTACTTATCACTGATGAAACAAGCAAACGGGTTGTTTTTAATGATTCTACTGCACCTTTTTTCATTCTCTCTAAGTGATTCATGGTTGTAATGAGGTGTACGTGAAATAATACTAACCTTAGAAATAATTAATATTGAGCTGCATTTCCTGTTTTTACAACGCTATTTTTTGTTCCATTTACTCTAAATCGATTGTAATTAAATAAAATAGGTTTACTGTTTTTTTCTAATTTGAAATCTCACATGATTTCTTATATTATGGTTATTAAATTATATTTTGGTTTTACTTGTGATAGGTCGTAATTAAGTTCGTGTTCTTTTATATATCGGAATGATAAGAAATTACTTGTTGTGCCTGTTTCTATATGAGCCTTTTGTTCATTTCTGTTGATCGCTATTCCAAATGTGGAACTTGGACTTTCGATGTATTTTCTATGACCGGTTGATCATGATCGTATCTACTGTCTTTCGTGTTTTAAGGCTTTTGTCATGTTGTTTACGGCATGATGAGTTGTCATGGTAAGAGGTTTAGTGTGGTTTGTACCATATCTTTTATTTAAAATGGTTTATGTTGGTTGTTTAATGTTTGAATTATTATTTTGTTTCCTTCTGTTTCTATTTTATAGAGTCCTAGTTGATCCGAAGGATAATTAACATATTTATAGTTTCATCTATATATTAAATTTTAAAATAAACAATATAAAAAGAATATCTTACAATTATATACCTTTAAAATGCACAAAAGTAAAATTCAAAAAATTATTTTCCCAACTGGGAATCGAACCCAGACCTTCAACGTGAAAGGCTAATATCCTAACCATTGGACCATTGGGAATTAAAAAAGAATAATATATAAAATATATACAACATAAATATTCTACTGATAAAAATTTGCTGTTATAAAATTTAATGACTGATGTTTATGAATATTAACTAATAGTTAAAAAACCTAAATATTTTATATATAGAGATTATATACTATAATTATGCTTACACGAACTAATTGACTTTATATACAATTTTTGAATTATGGGATCAATGTGTGATATTAGGTAATGAAAATGAGTATTGATGAATCGGTTAATTCATTTGTATATGTTTTATATATTATAAGTAATTAAATTTTGAAAATAACGTAATATGCATTAGCTATATTATTATGTGACCATATACAATTTCTTTTTTATATTTAACATTTAGCTTAAATTCTTATATTTCTTTTTAATCACAAGTATTCAATTATTGTGTGCAAATATCTTGATATGATCAACATTTCGTATACACACATTTAACTTAATTTATTGTAAAATATACCAATAATAATCTTTGCGCTATAAAAGTAGCTGTGACTCAAGAAATTCAAAAGCAATCACAAATTTTATTTTACAATACTTTTCTAGCTATTGCTTATGCCTGAAAAAATAAATCTTCATCTTCATCTTCAACGTAAAATTTTTATCCATGAAGTCACAGTTAACACTTGGTTCTTTAATAACACAATCTGAGACTTACAAGGGTGCTAATGCAACGGAAAAGAACTACAAAGCCATAAGTTCTATCTATAATTCAATAAAAACATCATTTGGTCCGCTGGGCTTAGATAAAATGTGTGTAGATGCCTCTGGTGATGTTATTATCACTAACGATGGTTATAACATCCTAAGAAACATGGTTGTATCTGATCCTGCAGCTGAAATGCTTGTTAATCTCGCACTTCAACAAAATAATCAAGTTGGTGATGGTACAACATCTGTTGTTATTCTTGCTGCTAATCTTATCAGTAATGGATATGAATTGATTAAATCAGGTGTTCATCCATCAGTTGTTGTTTCTGGATATAGGGTTGCCTTTAATGAATGTGTTAGATTTATAAAATCTGAGATAGCACTGAAAGTCAACGAAATTGATGAAGATATGATAAACTCTATCATATATACATCCATTTCTTCTAAAATTATAAATGAAGAAAGAGAACACTTTATGAACATAATTAAACACGCCTTTCTTGCTGTAAAATCTGGTGATGAGGTTATGATCGACAATATAAATGTTATAAAGTCTTTGGGTAAATCTATAACCGAAACTGAGTTTATTAAGGGTTATGTATTAAATGCAGTCATTGTATCCCACCAAATGAAGGATAAGATTGAGTCCCCTAAAATATTATGTCTTGATTTGTCCCTTGATAGAGCTAAGCTTCCTTTAACAGCTAAGATACAGGTTGACAATCTCAATAACCTTGAAGATATCAGAAGAGAAGAGGTAGAATTGACAAAATCCAAAGCACGAGCCATCATTGATTCCGGTGCTAATGTTGTAATTTTAACTGGAGGTATTGATGAAATGGTGACAAAAATGTTTGTTGATAACGGTATTGTAGCTGTTAGAAGAGTACCAAAGAAAGCGGTTGAAGCGGTTGCTGATGGAACTAACACAGTTGTATATAAATCTTTAGTTAATGAAAACAACGAAATGATTTTTGATAATCTTGGCACGTGTGATTATTATCAAAGAAAATTAGTCGGTGAGTATCCTCTTGTATATTTATCGGGGGCACAGTCAAATATGTCAACTATTCTTATTAGAGGCCCTAATCCACAAATCTGTGATGAGATTCAAGAGTCTATCAATGATGCTGTACAGATATTAAAACGAACCTTAGAATCAAAATCTATAGTTCCGGGCGGTGGTGCTGTTGAAGTTTCACTTACTCTTTTATTAGAAGAATTGATTCAAAATATTCCTGAAGCGGATCATGTTGCTGTTCACAGATTCTCTGAGGCCCTTCTTCAAATACCAAAATTATTAGCTTCAAATGCTGGACTTGACGCTAACATGTTCATATCCATGTTGTTATCGAAGCAAAATGTTTGTCTACAGGAAAGTTTATCTAAAAGATCCACAAGTATGCCTGAAGTAGGCTGTAGATTTAAGTTTTTGGGATTAGACGTAATTAATGAGCGTATATCAGAGAATTTGAAAGAAGGTATTGTTGAGCCTACGATGACAAAACTTAAGTCGTTGAAGGCTGCAACAGAGGCAGCTATATCGATTTTGAGAATAAACGAAGTAATTTTGTTCCCAAGTGCCAAGAAAGAAAATTAAATATTTTATTTATATAAATTTAACATTTTTATATTTTGTACATATTGTGTGTATCGTATCTTAAATAAGGCAAATTAGAGATGGAAGGTTGTAAGTAATTTTAACAGCTATAGATCAAAAACCACCCTTTTAGAATCTTATTTACGCATATACCCATCACCCACGGATTCTTACATCCTAATCCAACATTAGCTTTGGCTTCTTTATGTATAATCGACTGTATAGGTACTATCTTATCTACATTATAAATTTTATTTTGTTAATTATATTCAACCCAAATATTTTACCTACTTAGAATCAAATCATATTTTCTATTTAAAATCACAACCACAGTCCAGCCTATTAACTCGATTATGATATTAATTTCAAAAAGCATGCATGGCTTAATGCTACCTCTCGGCAAAATACAAAAGTAAATATATCCTTTATTTAATCACTTTTTAACTTTTTGTAAAATTTGAACACAAATTCGTTAAGGATAGAAAGAATTATGCCAAGGTAACAAAGAGTCCACCACAAGCTCATGGAGCACATAATTTTAACGATCATAGAGTAAAGCAATACATCATAAAGAACATTGACCAATCCCTCGCTTGTTAAAGAAACCACACTAACAATTTTTTGTGATCCATTTTCATAAGTAAACACGGGTTGTGTTATACGTAACAAAGTAAAAGCTGAGGCGAATTCTGGGATGGATAAAAGCAGAAACATTTTAAAACTTCTTGACCTCATCCAATATATTATAAATGTTAAGATGTTGTAAGCCACTAAGGAGGATAATATGATTCTCTTAGCTGCTTGATTTGCTTTATATGTATCTTTTAAAGATCTGCTTCCTCTCATGGACAAATTTTTCAAAATCAATAATATTTAAAAAAATGTAAATTTCTTTAGCTAAATAATGAACAGCATTAGAAACGATTAGATTATGTGATATATTTAGTTTTTGTGTGCTTTAAAGGTTATAACGAACATCATGAAGCTTTATTTATCGTTTAATTAATCATTTGAAAGTTTCTTGTTTCATTTTTGATTAATTTTAGATAAAAACAAATGTTTGTTTAGAATAATACGTTTTAGATCACATAAAAATATTCAATTTAGCGATGGGTATAACTCAAATGAAGGATTTGTTTTTTATGAATCTTAACTTTTTATCATAATATTTTTCAATTCAAAACAAACATTTATTGAAACCAGTAAAAAATTCAGGACAAAAAAAACATGGAAGATTTAACTAAACTTATTTTAGCATCGTCGGTATTCATTTTATTTTATACAATGATATCTAAACATGTAAGGGAGAACTTTTATATACCTGATCCTTTAGTATTCTTGAGTTTAGGAATATTGATTGGTCACCATTTCTTATCACTCTTGACCACACACTATGTATACTCTAAAACCATAGTCTTAAATTTCTCAAAGATCGTTCTCTGTCTTCAAACTATGGCTATAGCCTCTTCCCTCCCACGAGCGTATGTATACAGACACAAGAAAACATTATTTCAGTTGGTTGTAGTCGTAGGTATTATCAAATGTGGATTTGGCTTTATTATTGTTAAGATATTTAACAAGTTTGATATACAGACATCTTGGGCTATAGCTGCAGCTTTAACACCTACTGATCCTATTTTAAGTGCTAGTATTGTCAAAGGCAGATTTTCTAGAGAAAATGTTCCTAGAAAGCTGAGGCTTCTTCTGACTGCAGAATCAGGTATTAATGATGGACTAGGAATCATGTTAATCTACCTAGCACTGGATCTATCAGATGGATTTAGTGGAATAGGAAAGTTTGTATTTTCTACTCTTATTAATAAGTTGATTATATCAGCTCTGATTGGAACAGCTATTGGTATTATTACTAGGAAAGCAATAAAATTTAGCTATAGAAATAGATTAATCTCCCCTGAGATATTTCTTATACATAGTTTTGCGTTAACCTTCTTAGGGCTATCTTTGATGGAATTAACAAAAGGTTCAGAGTTAATCTGTATATTTTTCATAGGTAGTGCTTTAAACAATGATGAATGGTTTTCATTGGAAAATACGAATTCAAAGGCTTGCGAGTTAATAGAAAATTCATTTTGTAATGCTCTGTTCGTATTTCTCGGATCAAGATTGAATTTTTACAGATTTACATCAAAAATGATAATTACATGTGTTGTAATTATTCTAATTAGAAGACCTTTAGTTTTAACATCCATCTATGGTATGGTTCCTGATCTTAACACATATAAGGAAGCATTGTTTGTTGGTTGGTTTGGTCCCATTGGCGTTGGGGCTCTATTTTATAGTTTATTATATGATAGTAAAATGAATACATTGACAGTTGATTACGCTATGTGCTCTGTATTTTTTAGTACAATAATACATGGTTTATCTGTGCCAACCTATTGTTCTTTTAAATCTCTTTTTAAAAGAAATCCGAGCGTTTAATAAATATTTTTGATATGGTTTTTTATTTTTAGATAAATCAGCAAATAAGTTTATCAATGAAAATTTTAATTATTCTTGAAAATAGTACTTTGTTTTATTCTGATGAGTCCATTGATCAACATATTAATATGTGCTGTTTCATCTATTTGATAAATATACAATTTTTACATTTAATCTCAATACACTAAATCTAAAAATATAAATTATCAAACATTTATGTCTATGTTGTAAATTTGGAGCAAAAAATCAACAAAGTATTCGTAGACAACAATGCAATAGTAGAATTATTGATAAAGGCCAGTTAGCATATATTTTGAACTTTCGTTGTTAAAGATGTTATAATTGAAGCCTTTCGGTAAGGATAATATTGTTGTTGCTAGTTTATTTGTATTAATTGTAATTAACTTACACCTTTGAATCAATCAAATTACGAAGCAGTGTATGTACTGAGAAGGCAAAAAAACTAAAATGGCAAAACATGATTGTTCTATTATTTGTTTTTTATTCTTAGGTGTAATTGAATAAGACACCAAACCCTTTGTATCTTTTCGTTTTAGAAAAGATGATCAAAGTGCTATTCCTTTTGATGTTTTTGTGAAACTTTTTTGATCGGTTTTATTCTAATTAATAATTTATTAAACTTATATTTCATTAAATAGTATTATATATTATGCCAGAATCATGTAAGGTGGAAATTTTCCTTCCTTTTTTAAAAAAATTTTAATACCATGCCACTTTATTATTTTTTAAAAAATATTGAACCATTGTTAAATAGTAACGATGAATTAATTACACTTCTACAAGATTTGGGTGTATTAAAGAGGAATTATTCATCACAATCTGTCGTGTCCAGTGTATAATATCAAATTATACAATAAACGTAGATAAGTAGGCTTTTAGGTATTTTAATAAATCCTGCCACAATTTTAAAAATAACTAATTTTTGGTTAAAGCTACAACAGTTATCAAAGTTGTCAATTTAACTGGATTTTCTAAGAAAACGATAATTTGTAAAAAGTAAATCCAAAGTATATGGATTATTTTGATGCGCATGTGATGAAGTTGAAAGGAACGGGTGTTGTTTGTCAGGTTGATGAAAGTCAATTCAAACACAAAAGAAAAAAACATAAGGGTAGGTATCAGAATAATAAACTATAGGTTCTGGTATCGCTGATACCTCATCAATACCTTCCAAAGTATCATGAAACATGTTACTGATAGATGTTAGGTAATTTTTAACCTATTATCAAACGTGTTTGTAGAGAATGTACAATGACTCATTCTGATGAATGGCGATCATATTATTGAATATACTCTCGGCTTGGCTTGATTCATCGCACAATTAATCATAGTGTTAACTTTGTTGATCCTTTAACCTCCACTCATACTCAGAATATTAAGGAAAAGTCAGGGCACGTATAAAAGCAAAAATGATGAAAAAAGACAGCATCATTAAGTTTATTTTTTGTTCATGGTAAATTTTTGCCTCTGATCTTATATTTTTAATACAATATCATGTTTATATCAATTAGAGAGGTCTGTAGAAATGCAACAAATAAAATTTTATATCTTGTAAGAATGCAATAAAAATATCATCATGTGATCTTTATGATCTGTATTAGTAAATAAAATCTAAATAGGACTGGAAAGTACCTTCATTTTAGAATCTAATCAAGATCTCTCTATTGTATAGATGTGTTCCAGTTAGAAAATCAACATATTTTGATGGTGGTTAACTGTGTAATACACATGCAACTATTCAGAAAATAACCGAACAATTAAAAACTTTCTGTAAATTATAGGAATAATGTATGATATGTTTCCTCTTTCACCATAAATAGCTATAATCATTTCCTTTTCTTAAACCATTTAATCTATATTCGTGGTTTTAATCTTGTAGTATATCTGATGAAAGAAAATTGTCTTAAAGAAATATATTCACAATATTGATGGCTTTCTTAAATGTGTATTAATACTGACTACCAAGATTATTCTATGATAGCTGGGTCATTTTTAGACTTTAATTGGGATATTCGCTTGTTTTTACATGAACAAAGTCGGAACACAACAATTATCAATTTTAATTTCAATGGACTGGCAATCATCAAAATAGTTAATGATTTTATTAAAAATCTAGTTTCAAACCAGTATATTAGTTGGGCCCGGTTTTAAGGTTCAAATTGATAAAACCATACTTAACCTCAGAATTATAAATCATAGGGAAGATCACCATTAAATAAATAATATGCCATTTGTATTGTTGAGTATAATATTAAGATTATGCGTGTATTAGTCATAGTCTTACCTGATATGAAAGATTCAAATATAATTTCTATGATTTATAGTCAAGTATCCAGTAAGTATCATTTGGCCCGATGAACATCAAAGTTTTAACAATTTAAGTCTACATATTTTTATACATGATAGTGTTTGTCATAAATATCAATTCATAAAATTAACCACTTGGTAAACACACAAACTGTGGAATCTTTTAACAACGAACTAAAACTTGAAATAAAAAGAAGGAAAGGTATAAGTACTGCTTTAAGGTTTAAAATTTTACGAAATTTTGTTATTTCTTTGATAATAAAAGCGATATTATTAACAGTGGTTAGGATTTGATTAATTTTTGAAATATTTAATATTTTTTTGAGAAAAATATACATGACCCTAAACCTCTCCAGTATATTAGCTTTATTCTGTTAATATACCTACTTAGTAATAAAAGCATCAATACAAAAGACGGACTGAAGTGAATGACACCTCTTCATCTTATTAAGTTCCTTAAAAGTTATCAAAACTAATTAATATTTTTAGAAAAGGTTTACCAACATTTAAAAACTAGTTAAAGATAGCAATTATACACTTATCATGCTATAATAAATGACAAAAATCATATTCATTCCCTCGAACCATCTTGATTGATGACAGCAAAACTTTAAAGAAACCCGTCATAGAATGCATTTATAACCGAATTTAATACTCTAGACATCCATTCAGCTTATATCTTCAAGATAGTGACTTTAACTGTATACCCCACGTATTTGTTTTAACCCTATTATAGTTCAATTATCTATTGTTTCAAACGTTACCACACTGTACCGGTCGAGGTCTTGACTCTTTACACGATAATTCCCTAAATCTTTCTAAGTTTTAAATATATGCAACAAAGTCTTCGATACTTACTCTTTATAACTGATAAATATTATAAATCTTCTTATTATATATGTCTAGTCTTTGTTTGATTTTATAACATACATATTCATATATTTTGATATATACAATATGAGAATATTAATTGATAAATTAAAATATTTTAGTTGTTATTATTTCTCAAATTTAAAATAATTATTTTCTCTTATTTTTTAATATTTTATGATGACTCCCCAAACATTAATATTTATTAATAAGATCAACACATACGTAAATAAATATATATTGCCTATTTATATATGTAATAACTTTTATTATGAAGTATTATGCCTAATATGCACATATTAAAAGGTTTTTATACATAATATCATCATTATTAATGTTTGCTTACAAAAAATCTCATTCCTGTCAATTTCATGGTTAAATACCATTGGTAGTTGTATGACACAAACCTTAGACACATAAAACAATAGAAAGTTTACTATTATTTGTTTATTTTAATAAATAAATTTTCTATATTTATTTACAACGCAAAAAAAAATTCCAATGAAAATCGTTAGAGAAGCAGAACAGACTCTTGAACAATTATCTAACACAAGCACCTCTTCTTTGGTCAATGGACCATCATTCGTAACACGTGCTCTTCTATTTATCGTATCATTTGGTCTTAGCGTCATCATTGGTGGTGTCTCCGGTCTCAGTGCTGTTGGTTTCCTACCAAGGTCGTATTTCATGAAATTGTATTTAGCTTCAAATATGTTGTACTTCTTCTCATTAGGTGCCTTCGGTATGAAGAAACATATTAAGAGGGTGTTTAGTCCTAAGTATGTAGCTTATACAATGTTCTTCATTCTATCCACCGGTCTAACAATCTACATCCGTAATTTGACTAACCTTAAAGTAGTGATTCTATTATCTACAGTCTTGCAGCTGTGTGCTTCTTCCTTGTTCATGGCCGCGTTGTTCCCTTATGGTAGAAAAGCAGTTGATACGTTATTGGACATGTTAGTATTCAATAAATGAAGATGATGGTGTTATTTCTATTATTTTGCTTTATGTGTTTCTAAAAGTTAATAATTCAACTTATTTGATTAATTTACAATAAGAAGGAAATTCTATAATATATCATGTTTTTTCATCAAATTATAAACAGAAGATTAGTGTAAATCACTAATTACACATACCATTTGAATTTAGAAGGATATCTTGGTCACTTATACTTATTCTCATAGTTTTAATAAAGAATTTGTGTTTTCTTTTTATATCAATTTTAAGATAATAATGTGTCTCAAGTTATATAATAAGTATTTTATCTTTAGCATCAAAAATCACAGGTATAATATGGGCTTGACTGATTCTGATTTCATAATCTTAAAAATAATTAAAGAATATAATTATATGCTGATATTATCAATAAAACCTCGGCTTATAGCCTTAAAGAAACGATTTTTTTCTATTGTTGTAAAAGTGGAGGAATGTGATCGACCCTAGGGGTGTCTTATAACAAAGATTTAATATTTATTTAATGGTTTGTGATGTGGTTTTAATGATATTATGTTTTACTGATTCTGACATTAAGTGTGGTTAAATTTCGACCTTTTGTACCCTTAGTGATCACTAGGTTAGTGTCATCGTTGTTGAATGATACATATTTATATGGTGTTTACTACATTATACCTTTTATATTAATTTTGTAAGTGACCGAGTTTTTTATTGTCAAATTCAACTGTATTTTCTATTATAAAGTCTATAAATATAATAAACTATTATCACATAACTAAAAATATAATTTTTGAATTTATATAAGAATTTACATACTATAAATATTCTTTATACTAATTATAGTTGTTTATTGTAAATTGTGTGAGATCTGATTTTTAGATAAAAGTTAGTTAATATTTATATTTAAAGATGCTATTCCTAGCTAATTGATGATTATATGCTAAGTATGATTGCCCTTATCTAAATATAGTTATATTTCAACATGGTTTGATGTCTTAAGCTAAAAACAAATATTAAATTTATTTATATTTGATCAAAAAAAAATATTTTAAATTAAACAAATTCTTTATAATTTTAATCATAATAACAAATCTCATGCTTAACAGAATCATCATTGATTTCTTGAAAAGACATTCCTTTAGTTGTCTGAACATCTCTATCTCGTGGACATACAAGGGACAGTCCTGTAGTATCATCAATTATGATACTAAACTTAGGATTTTTTAATAAATTTTCAATTTCTTCTAATTTATCATCAACATCAAAACTTAGAGATTTGCTTGCTTCTAGAACTTCTTTAGCTATCAATAATAATTCTTCTAATACACAAATCTGATCCTCAGGGACTTGATATGTTATATTTAGGTTTTCAGAATTGATTTGTACCTTACTACCTTTAACTATGCTTACATATCTTTTGAAATCCTCCTTATCATTGATTGAGCACATTATTTTCACTTTATGCTTAGCTTCTGCCAAGTTAATTGACTCAACACTCATTTTTTTGCAATCACTACAAGTTGTGCTAAAGAATTGCTTGGGTGGAAGAGGTTTGGCTACTGTGAAATTGATCTGATGGCAGTTCTCAGACTCACAGAAGGAGCAAAATATTTTTTTAACATTAGCATGGCTCATATATAAACAAAGATTCTTCTATTTATACATTGAAACCTTAAATTTGATTTGTACATTATTTAAAACCCGTGTAACACATAATAAGATATTTGTGGCCATTTTTTGAAACAAACCTCTTAATAAGTCAAAATTCATCAAATGAAATATTTTATGGTCAAATTTTTAGAAAGTTAATCAATAAAAATATTTTTTACCAAATTGAAACAAATTTGAATTAATAAATAGGAACAAATGATTTATTAAACTTATGTAGTGTAAAATAATATTATGAGATTACAAGTAATCAATGGAGATGACCTGTAATTTTTGATGTTATATCACTAATTTACAATCACCTTGTTTTACATAAAAAATTATGAAATTAGCGTGCACTGATCACGAGAAATATATAATTGCCACTATTCTATGTGATTATTTATATTGCTTAAGCAACCAGATCTAATTATATTGTTGTTATTAAGAATATTACCTTAATTGATCATCCTGAAATATATTTTAAGTTTAATATAACATTCCAGTTTATGTATATCAAAATAAAAGGCAAGAATTATATTAATTTTAATCAACAGATACATTAAGTTAAATCATGAACATTTGTATACTAAAGAAAAGTTATGATTATGATTATACACTGAAAAAAAACAAGAACAACTATTAAATAATTGTTTTTATTGTATATTATGTTTTTAATTCATAGTTTTATTGGGCCTATCGGCTTTGATAACCACTTTACACATTTTTCTAATATATAAATCAAGTTTTTAACAAAGCTATCTGGTATATTAGACTATAATTTTAAATATTCACTAGTAAGATTTTTAGTGATTAAAACTTTTCAAATAAAATTCTTTTAATATAACCTAAATGGGTTTGAATTTGATAACTGAGCCGGCCAATCAATGACATTAATATCATTTCATGGAAATATGACCTTTTCAACAGAGAAGCAGGACAAGATGTGTTGTTATATTAGAAAATAACCCAATCTATATACATAGTTTGTGCTGAAAGATCAATATAACCACATCAATAAACGTTTTCTTTACTACCAGTAAGCTTCCCAATCCTTTATCTGGCATATAACCTCAATACATTAAATCATCTCTTCCGAATTTTGTAGTTCCCTCTTTGAGACATCTCCTTAAAATCTCAAACCAATCTCTGCTTGTCACTTTATTTAGCTTAATCCACACTCAACGCTTTATATTATCTTATACCAATCATCTTAAACGATTTCTTTGTGTAACTTAGCAAAAAAGTTATTAACTGCAATTCTTGCATGAGTATTAATATTATGTGATGCGTTTCTTATAGTTTTTGGTGTTACATTTAATTACAGTTTTTTTGCTAACTCTGGAAACATGAGAACTATTTTTTTATAATATATTTATAATTTTACTTAAATCACTCACCCAAAAATTATATGCCTACCAATACCATTTTATTCTTCTAAATCATCATATTTTTGTAAAATATATTGCTCTATGGCCTGTTCAACTGTATTTTTAGAAATATCTCTTATTGACATTCAATCCTCTTTAAGTCTCAAAATAAGATTTTAATAATTTTATGAAAGGAAACTAATTTTCTACGAGCATTCGGTTTTTATTCATCAATTGTATTTCTATAGTAATTTATTCACTTCAGTTTGTTATAAAGCAAAATATTTGATGAAAAGAGTTTTTCTGTTTAAACTATTAAAATATTTTATCGACATGTTAAAGACTTTGTGATTGTTTATACATCCACATTATTCAGAAAATAAACGTTGGAGCAATGGCTAATTGTATTATAACAGGTTAGGGCCTGTCAGAAGCTAATCGAAACCAAAAGGATACAAATATCCTTTTACACTTTGAGAAATTAGTTTACGATTGATACACAGGTAACTTTTCTTAAAGATATAATCTGGTTGGTGTACTAAACTAAGTCCATCTACAATATAATACGTTGCCTTTAAATCTTACTGTCACCATCTAGGAAGACATGATAATCAAAATTTTCAAAGCCTTTTATCAAGCACGATGAGTATATGTTAACTAACCCTGAAATCTGTCTCTCTACGTTTCATTTTGTTTTTTTTGATATATTTAGATGTTTTAATGATACTTTAAAACTAGCTGATGATTCCAATCGATACTACTTTCTGATTTTTGTGTTTTTTTCATACCTCCTGCCTTAGCAAGCATATTGTATAAATATTTAACAAACAATAAACGGTTGCTCTGCAATGAGTCCAGATGGACTATGGTACAGTGATAAGTGTTAAAAACAACGTCTAATTAGGCTATAACAGGTCAAGGCCTGTCAGGGGCGTGGAGGATAACCTTGTTCACTCTGGAAAACTAGTTTGCTGTCGATAGACAGACACCTTTTCTCCATTAGCAGGGAAGTGCCACTTCTTAAAGATATAAGTTAGGATGTACGTAATAGCACTAAGCCTAACTTACAATATAAAATTGGTGTCTTAAAATCTTACTGTCACCATCTAAGATGGTTTAAGATAGCATGACAATCAAACTTTTCTACTACCTTTTACCAAAGCACGAATAGTGTATGGTCATTAATATCTGCTTTCGTCTCTTCTATATTTTATTATTTTGTTTAATTTAAGAGTTTTTACTTGCTGTTTCGGCTTTTCGTCTATGGTAAGTTCATTGATAATTAAGATTAACTGTAAAAAACGTGAATATTAGCGGAGAGGTTTCCAATCAATACTACTTTGTGCTGTTTGTGTTTTTCATACTTAAGCCTAAGCAATCATATTGGATAAACAATAAAAAGGTAAAGATATGATTTGAGAAGTTCAGATCAATATGAATGAATTTTTATATTGCACGTTACACACCAACGAACGTAAGCCTGATCTATGGCACATATAAACTAATAAGAACTTAGATTAGCCCTATAAAAAATATCAAGAATTTTAATGTTATTTATTGAGCTATTCTATCAATCTTAACAGTACCTTCAATCAGTGCCTTTTCATGAATCACACACTCATCATTTAATTCTTCAAATGGAAGGTCAAAAATATCAATTGGTCTAAGATCTGGTGGACATATTCTAGAAAATCCAGTGCTGTCTAAAATGGTTAGTTTAAAATCTGGTTTTTCGTAAAAACTATCTAAAACATCAATTTTCTCCTTAAGATTATCCAATCCCAATTGTTCAGAAATATCAAGATATTCTTTAGCAAATAACAACATACCTTCTACGACATCAACACCACTCCTAGGAATATCAAATGATAGATTTAAACCCTCAGCTTCAATCTCAACCCTTGAATTCTCCTTCAAAAACATATATCTCTTTAATGTTTCTATATCTTTTACTCTACATACTATTTTGATACCACCATCGCTATCATCCAATACACAAGTCGTGACGATATTATTTCGACACTCATTACAAGAGGTGGTTTGAAATTGTTGATATGGTTTAGTCTCTTTTAAAATAAATGAACTTTCATAACAATCAAGCGATCCACACACTGCACAATCAACTTGTTTTGGTTCAATGATTTCAACATACTTTGAAACGGCCATGGTTATATTTTTGTAGATTGAAAAATTTTATCTTATTTTGATTTAAAAGTTTCAGAGTTTAGAAATATGACCATTGATAACTTGTTATTAAAATGAAACATATAAAATTATTATATTTAAATTGAAAATAATATTTTTGACAAGAATTATTAATACATCTTTTTATGTATATTTAAAACATAATAATTTATATATATTGATTTAGAAATAATATTATAAATATTTGATTTAGTACTTTTACTAATAAAATTTTATGTTTATTTGATAAAAATGAAATAATTTTTGATTTAGCAATAAAATGTTAAGGAGCTAAAGCAGGGTTGTTGAAGATAACCTTGTTCACTCTAACTAACTAACTAACTAACTAATCTCTTCTTTATTATTTTATTTTGGCAAAGATATAATCTCGGGATGTGTGTAAAACACTAAATCAAGCTTCAACATGATCCTATGGTAGGTTTCTTAAAGCTTTTACCACACCATCTAATATGATTTAAGAGGATATAACGTTACGCTAAAAAGAGATAATAAATAAGTTTTTTGATCCAATATAACTGACCAGAAAAAAACCATAAATTAATTGTGATTGAAAATTTTTTTCACGTTTCATAGAATAATATCAAAAAATAATTAATATTTTTGAAAAATATTCAACATAGCATGTAAAAATAGGAATACATCAATAGAGAAGAGACGAATAACATTTATACACTTATCGTGCATACTAAACCATCTTAGATGTGACAGTAAGGCTTAAAGAAGCTTACCATAGTATGTGTTGCAGCCATATTCTGTGCTATTACACACACCGACCAGTTTATATCTTAAAGAAGTGGTACTTCTCTGACAATAAAGAAGAGGTGTCTGTCTATCGTTAATTAGAGTAAACAAATTTATCTGTATACCCCAGCCTAATTAACCGATGTTTCAAACGTTCTCACTGATGTTCTAAATTCATCGCAGAGCATACCTTAACTAACTATAAAGCCAGAAAAATGTCATATCCCAAATATTTCTAAAAATATTTAACTATGACAATATTGAAAAAATATCAAAACAAGCGAAATTTTAATATAAAATACAATTTTGCATATTAAGTCACCAATCACACCCCTTATGAGGCTTAAACTTCATCAAAAGCTTCTGAAGTTCTGTTTTATTATCTAGAAGAGAAGGATCATACTCCAATTTGCCTTCTCCAACTAATTCTCCATACCTAAAGTATATGTTATTAGGGTCTAAGCTATCAATCGCTTCTCTTATACCCTCCTTTATTAGTCTTTCAATTTGTTTATTGTCCATATATGTATAAAATTTTTCGAACCAATATAAATATTTTTTCATATTATTTACAAAATTGAAAAATATGTGGTTGGTATCATATCATGTGTTATAACATGATATAAGTAGTGTATTGTTATATTTAAGCTATGTATTACAAGGATTCGTGTGAAAATATTATAAGTGATCAAAAATTAAATTTAAGATATATAAGTATACTTGAAAATAAATACTAGTCATAGAATAATCAGCCCTCTTACTAACAAAATTGATGGACAAAATTTAATTAAATTTATCGATTGTCTTTTAAATTGATCTTCTTATACATCACATGAAGCATACCATTCTTTGTAAGTATGAGTGCCCCAGATCCATACCCCTCGGGCAGCTCAGATATGTAGATAGGGTTGTAGATATCTAATGTTTCAATTGAACCATAATTATCATAGAATACCCTATCACCAAGTGCAAAGAGAATATTTGATTCAATTATATCCAGATTTATACAATCCTCTACATCATTTATCTTAAGACTAGCTATTCTCGTATTCAAATTATCTTCATATGCATTTATTTGACCCCTAAAGCATGGAAATAAGTGATTATTATTCTTAATAATATAAGGATTTTCACCTGTCCCTAAAAATTTAATTTCACACTCCTGTTCAATAGAATATTCAAATATTCTCTTTTCACCAACAAGTATTAATGTTCCTTCATCTGTTACATCAAAATCAATAACTTTTCCTGGTAATTGATATTCATAGTTAGCACCATTCACCAAATTATACGCTACAATCACACCCTTATGAGTTAAGACATAAAGAGTGTTACTTGTTACTTGATAGTTCATGATTGATTCTTCAAAGGGAAAGCTTCCTAAGGATTTAAGTGCCATATCAAAATAGCTAAATAATTGTATTCTTGTTTTATATCCTTCGTTTGAACACTGACAAGCAACCAAAATACATTCGTCCGATTCACATACCCTCATTCTAGTTAAGGTTACAGGTGATTCTGAACAAGAATCGACGGTATTTGTATTATAGTTGTAGAAATATATCCATTTAGAGCCTACTAGTATGACGAATACCTTTGATGAAGTACAATAATAAGCTGTAGATATATTTTCGATTTGGAGGTTGATTCTTTGAACTTCTATTAGAGAGTTCAATTCTGTATTTTTTATTGATTGGGGGTCACTAACACTAAAGTCTTGTTCTGGTTTGTATTTTGAATATTTAGTTTTGTCGATTTCGAGTTTAAACATGATAGCTTCTATTCTGTTTAGCATGTCCTGAGATTCCATTTTGCCTGATCTGACTTGTGCTGTTCTTATAAAGGTAGAATACCATTCTTTTAGTACTGGAGAGGTAGTGTTTGTAGTATTTGAGTGTATATCTGCTTCTTCTTTAAAATTTTGAGCAGTATTATTGAAACCTTCGAATTCAAGATAATCTAAGATCAAATGCTTTAAGCTTTTATCAAATTCGATTTCGTTGTGATCCAAGTAAAAATTGTCATCTGTCATTTGCTGCTTTGACATGTGAGTGTATTTAATTTTTTTTAAATTTGTTAAAGTGAAGATGTCATTTGTAATATTGATATATTGATTAAAAAAAAGATGCTCTTAACAGAAGAAAGTGAAGGTGATAATGGTATGAATATAGTTATTGTTTATAAATTAGAAGGTGGTATTAATAATATTAATATATATATATGATGTAATTTATTAGTATATGTTATAGTTAGTTATAGTATATAGCATATAGTATATAGTATATAGTATATGTTAATAAGTTAATTAATTAGTTAGTTAGTCAGTCAGTTGGTATATGTTATGATTAGTTATTCAATATATGTTGTGAATAGTTAGTCAGTCAGGTTAGTTAGTCAATATATGTTATGGTTAGTCAGTCAATATATGTTATGGTTAGTCAATATAAGGTATTAATGTTTGCACTTAATGACAGATATAATAAGATTTTCAGATTGTATGAATTATTTTATTGTTTTTTTTAATTTTTATAAATTGAAAATTATATCAAATAACTTAAATATAAATTATATTGACTTATTTTCTTTAAATACAATAATTTATTAGTTTTAATTTGATATGTCTAAATTTATTAAGATTTATTAATTTTTAGTTAATAGAAGGAAAGGAACATGAAAATTGTTAATTATTGCTAAAGGTTTTATCTATAACTAACTAAAAATAGTTAAGTATAATCTTATTTATATAAACAATATATATAAAATGTTTGTAAAACACTAAACTAAAGCATTTATAGATGTCACCATCTAAGGAGGCATGCCATTTATAATAACCAATGATAAGTCTATGATTATTTATATTTATATTTATTATTTTTCTTTCACTTAAAAAATCAACATTTATTTGTTTTAAAGATATAATTTTGTATTCTCTTAAGAAGGCATATAAATATTTACCTGTCAATATATCGTTCAATCCCCTTTAAAATTCATTATAAACAAAAAACCTTAACCATTTTTATGTTTTGGTTCTTGATAGTTGCATTAGCTATTGATAGTTGCATTAGCTATTGATAGTTTAGATGGATATCAAGGATGGTCATTTCTATGTGTAAAGAAAAAAAATGAATTTTATTTTTTAAACCCACCAAAATCAACAGGATTATTTTTAGTAGAAAAATTGAAAGATGATTATGAATATGTTGGAAGATTGAACTATATTGAACATGATAAAACATTTAAAGTGGATCATTTAAAGTTAAAACCAAAAAGTATTTATTATATTATGAGTATAGTAGATAATGATATATATAAAAGAAAGTCTTATGACATTTTTATTAGTACTCAAGGATTTATTTATAAATTATCATTACAACACGTTTACATTGATGATGGTGTGGTGAAAAAATGTTATTTTTATGATTATATGATTTTATCTGGTATTTTTATAATATTTGTGATATTTTTATATTTTATTATAAAAAATTTAAGAAAATAAATTATTTCAAGTATAAGAATTAATATTCTATTTTTATAATATTTTATTTGTAAGGCATAATATTTATTAAAGAAAAAATTTAAGTTTTATTATGATAATATACACTGCTTTGCAAAAAAAGTAGCACCCTAAAAATGAAAATCTTATACTAGTTAGGAAAAATAAATTCTTTAAATACAATATATATTTTTGTGTTTTCAATATGAATTCTAAATATAATATTTAGTGTGAACATGTTTGCAAAAAAAAGTACCACCTTGAAGTTTATTAATTAACATGTCTCCTCTCAGCTCTATAAATAGCCAAAGCTCAAAGCATAATGCCTCACCATTTCATGATCCATATTTGAAGATTTTATCTTTTAATTAATCTTTCTTCAAAAACCCAAAACCTCTTAATTTTCGCTTTATATATACCCAAATATTCTCGATAGGGTTTATATCGGGTTATTATAGTGGTCATTTTATTAAATTCTAAATTATAGAATTAATCATTGTTTGAACTGACTTTGCTATGTAACAAAGTGCATTGTCTTGCTTAAAAATAAAATCTGAAATACCCATCATAAATGCAGATTCTTCGAGATTTTGAGCAAGAAGTTGTTTATACGCAGCAGCGTTAATAGTTTAAACACAAGTCTACTTACCCTTTTTAATGATATGCAGTCCCTTACCATTACTGATCCATCACCATGCTTTACTTATGGTAAAATATACTTTGGATATAACCTTTTCCCCTTTCTTCGTCGCACAAAACAAGAACTATCTGACTGATAAAGACCAAATCAACATTCATAAGGAAAATAATTGATTCAAGCTCATCTTTTGGAAATTCTAAAAATTCATTACATAATTTTTTTCATATAAAAATGTTCTTCTTACTTATTAATGGCTTAATAACAGGAATAAATATGTTAATACCATGTTTATTAATAGCTTTTAATATAGTTGATATAGATATCATATTACTTTAACAAGTGTTTTTTTTCATTTCTGATAAAGTGATAAATGGATTTTTATCAATACACTTTATAAAAAATTCAATGATAAAGAATTGAGTTTCATATATCACCCAGATCTAGTTTTTCAATTAATTGATTTGTTGTTTTGCAGTGTTCTGGGAAAAATATTGTATTTTAAAGAGAAAGAATTTTGGTTTAAACCATGTATTAAATCACTAATAACATTGATTTTTGCTCTTCCGAGAAATGTTTTAACATGGGTTATTCGTTTAATAAAAATTAATTAATAAATTTCAAGGTGGTACTTTTTTTTGCAAACATGTTCACACTAAACATTATATTTAGAATTCATATTGAAAACACAAGAATATATATTGTATTTAAAGAATTTATTTTTCCTAACTAGTATAAGATTTACATTTTTAGGGTGCTACTTTTTTGCAAAGCAGTGTATATTAAGATTATTTTTTTCTAAATACTGTTATCAATTTAAAATTATAACAATCTTTGTTTCGAACAACATTTAAAGATCATTTTTTCATAGATATAATTGATTTTTAAGTGAATTTGAATTCTAAATGAAAAAAATAATATCTTTTAAATATGCCCAAAGGTTTTCAATTAAGTTCAAATCTAGACACTGACTAATCCATTGCAGTAATGATATTGATTTCAAAAAAATAATATCTTTTAAATACGCCCAAAGGTTTTCAATTAAGTTCAAATCTAGACACTGACTAATCCATTGCAGTAATGATATTGATTTCAAAAAAAACTTTAATATATTTTAATATGTGTATAAGTCATTTTCTTGTTGAAAAACGAAATTTTTAATTTCACAAAAAAATTGTTAATATATTTATTCCAACCATAATAATTCACCACTAACTCCCTATTTAATATTTGAGTTGATATGTTTTCTCATACCCTTTTCCAAACTTTATTTTATATCTGATAATAACATTTTTCCAGTTTTAATCACACTTCGACTCTTGCCAATTTATGTACTTTTGATAAATATAATTACCACTATAAACCTGCAAATTTTAAATAATTTCTTATTGATTAAGTTGCAAGGCAAATATCCATTTCGTTTCAATTCTATAATATATTTTATGAATATTTTAAAAATCCAACCACTGTATGCCTTCTATCAATAAACTTATATTTTCTAATATATAATACACCGTACCTGGTGTTATTTTACATATTTCATAGGTGGAATAACCATTTCTAAAACATGTGATAATTTAATATTTTATTCAATAGTAAGTATTAAGCCTTGTTTCAAAGGTAATAATCACTAAACTAACTAACTAACTAACTAACTTTTATCATGTATATGAGTTAAAAATATGCAATATTTAATTTATTAATAGTTTTTCACAATATTCGATTTTTTTACTTATTGTGTGTTAGTTAAACTAAACGATGGAAATGTTAAGTTTTTAATATTTTATAAATATATAAGCATTATTATATTGTGTTGTTATATAAATTTTATAAATTGGATAACTTATATATAATCTTTATTAGTAATTTATACACATTTCTCAAAATCATTTGGGATTTAAAACAATAATCTTAATGATTTAATTATACAATCCATAACATTAATACAATTATCCTAAGAATATAACATGCCTTGTTTAAAATTGAACTTATCTAAAGACTTTTGTACTGAAATATGTTATAAAAGACAATATAACCATGTGATGTAATATTTCATTTATTAACATTAAGTTTTCTCTGATATACAACCTTAGTATATTAGACCACCCCCTTTGATTTTAGTGGTATTGATAATATCACCTTGTCCCCTCTATATTATTTTAAATATCTTTGTTAATCATAATGTTATTTAACCCCCTCTTAACTATGTAGCTTAATCAAAATATTTATTTGTTATAACCATTACATAAATTACAATTATTGACAAATTTTTTGTATGACAGAATAAATTTGTCTTTGATATACAAATAAGGACAATGTTATATATTATTTGATAAAAAATTGGTTCATCAAAAACCAAACATTTTATTGATGTTCTGTATGACTAACATATAGTCTAACACCTATAACATATAGTCTAACACCTCTAACATATAGTCTAACACCTATAACATACCTTCAATATCTTCAACTCCTATTTTTGCTTATCTAATAAAAAATTTACCCATGCTAAATTTTATTCTTAGTTTAATCTTTGCCTCTGAAAGCAACAACGAACATAAAATCAAAACATTACCGACAATTTCTGTTGATGCTAAAGAATTTATATCAAATATTTATATTCAAAATCATAAATCATTAGTTCATAAAATCATATCAGTTTACAATCCTGAGTCTTTAGTATCATACATCGATAAAACTGATGAATTTATATTCTATAACAATATTAATAACTTTGATATGGCTTGTGTCTATGTTAAAGGTGATATAGAAGGTTCTTACACTCATTTTCACAATCTTTCTTCATTCCCAGGAAAAGAATTAAAAAATTTTTATTTATTAAAAAATGATTTAAAAGATATACAAAATGAATTTGTGATTTGCTTTTATAAGGAAAATAGAAATAACCTTTCTTTTTGGATCTCAGCTCAAACTTTCTATTTTGATGATGAATATAAGAAGGGAATGCTACAGGACTACATCATTTTAGCAGGACTATCAACTATGTGTATTGTTTCTGCTATTTCAGTTTATTTAGCTTTTATAATTCTAAGAAAATTAATACGAAGTGTCTTGTTGTCTATAAAGTAATTTGTATTTATATTTAGAACTTAAATAAATATCAGTTTTAATTATATTTGGATGTGTCTAATCTGACTAGCCTTGACTGATTTAACTAGTATAGTCTGCTTGGTCTGACTAACCATGACTAACCATGACTAGCCTTGACTGACCATGACTGATTTGACTAATCTGACTAACCATGACTGATTTGACTAGTATAGTCTGCTTGGTCTGACTAACCATGACTGATTTGACTAACCATGACTAATCTGACTAATTTGACTAACCATGACTGATTTGATTAGCCATGACTAATATGTCTTACCATTCTATCTAATATGTCTAACTATCTATCTAACTAACAACCATAACAACCATATCTAACAATCATAACAACATCTATAATTATTAATCTCCTTTATCTTATTTTATATTAAAGGAATGATATAAATTTACCCATGATAAGCTTATTATTTTTGTTTGTATTTGGTTTAAAAGATATAAATGAGTTAACAAAAAAAGACAATAACTATAAAGGTGCGTTTTTTCTAGATGGTGCTGATGAAAACAATTTTATAGAAAATTATTCATTTAAAAATGCAAATTATATTATTGTTAAGAAAGATAATGATAAATATAAAATTATTGAAGATAGCATAGATAATGATAAAAGTAAAAAAAGATTCAAAATTGATACTTCTAAGCTACATGAAGGAGAAGAATATTATGTAGCTTTGATAATTGAAGGTAAGGAAGTTAATAGTTTTACTTTTTTACTTTCAATTCAACCAATTTATATGAAAAATGGGGTTTTAGTGAAAACAAAATTTTATGATTTTGTAGTTTATTCTATTTTATCTATAACATTTCTTTTACCAATAGTTAGTGGTTATTTGTTATATAAATTTATTAAATGATTCAATATTTATTAATATAATATAAATATAATATAAGTATATATAAATGTGAATATAAGTATAATATGAATATAAGTATAATAAATAATATAAGTATATAAATATAATAATAATTTAGTAAATATAAATGTGAATATAAGTATAATATGAATATAAAATATATATAAAATAGTATACAATATATAAGTATATAAATATAATATATAATAATAATAAATATAGTAAATATAATATTATATAAGTATATAAGTATATAATAATAATTTATTGAAAATCAGATGCATAAATAATATTTATGATTATAAATATAAATTATTTATATTTTATAAAAATATCATAAATAAACATATTATAAAGTTTTATGCAAACAAAATTTATGCATTTATTAACAAAAAATTAAAAATGAAACTTCCAGACATTAAAGAACTTTTATTTAATGAAGAGTTTGAGTTCTTTAAGGTTTCTGATAATTCTACAACAAAAAAATATACTCCAGAACTAATCAGAGGCTTAGGTTCTTCAAGGGAAGGTTTTTGTGCTGAGTGTAAAAAATGGTTCAAGCTAAAAACAAGTTCATATTGGTATCATATGAACTTTAAACACGGAATAGGACCAAAAGAGATTGCACCTAATCCAGAGATTAGAAATAATATTAATAAATCAGAAGGATACTGTAAAATATGTAAAACATGGATATCACTTGGGGCTACAAAAAATAGCAAATGTGGATGGTATAGGCATTGGATGAGAAGACATGCAAGGAAAAGAAGCATATAATAAATTTATCATTAGAAAAATATAATTTATATTTTTTATAATTAACTAACTATAATTTATGTAAAAACGACGATTAGTTGAATATAAACAAAGCCGATGTAATAAATACAACCCCATTCGCTTTACTTAGACAACTAACGTTAGATTCAAACATATAAGCTGACAAATGTACTTAAAGCACTAAATAAAGTTGTAATATTAACCCATGGTAAGCATCTTTCCATCTAAGAAAGCATGATGTTCTACTTTTTAAGCCTTTTACTATAAACATGGTATGTTTATGATTGCTATCCATTTCTTCTCTTTGAACCCTCCTATTGATTTATTTAACTTTTGTAAATATTTTGATCTTCTTGTAAAAAATATATAAATTTTCAATCATTATTATTCTATAACTATAAAACTAAAACATATCCACTTCACTTTATATAATAAATTATGTACTTATAAGACTTTCTTATTGTCAAAGCTATCTCACTAAATTTTATCTAGTGGCTGTGAGAAGAACAATAATGTTAAAAACACAGACTCATGGTATTTTACACGTTTATACTAACAAATAAATGCTTCAAGGTGTATCCACTACAATAAATTGGTTGTAAATCAATTTTTTTTAATTTCAACCAAGATTTTTAAAAAAAAATTTATCTCTACCTATGGACAACAAAGAATCTCTTGAGCTGTTAAAGTCATTTGTGGTTGAAGATCAGGTAAATAATGTTCTAATTGGTACTATTAAGAATAAAAGAGCTATACTCATACTTGAATTCAACTCTTTAAACAAAGTAGGTGATAATCTTGAGTTACACACCTCAAATGGTATATACACATCTGGTAACGTTACACTTGAGTCTCAGATCAATTTTAGATTGATATATCCTGCTCTAGAAGCTCAAGTTAATCAATACACATCTAAATATGCTTACATTACCGAAACTTACGACCAGTACTCTATATCTACTACTGCCATACCATGTGATGCTTGGATTTGTGATGTAATCAAAGAATACAAAAATGTACCTTCTAAGAAGTTGCAGTTTTCCGAAAATAATAATGAAGCTAACATATTTAAAGAAGAAATCTATTACAATGATAATAACTTTATGGTGATTTCTGATCAGCAGTGGAATAGGGAAAAAGAAAATTTATATTTCTTACTTTTGTTTAAAGACGAAAGCTTAAAGTCTATAAGGGAGGCAAGTGTTGATTTATTGATCAAGTGCAAAAATATTGTAAATTCTCTATTTAAAGAACATCATTTGGACCTTTGTCTATTTTTCAAATATAGAAAAAATAGTTCTAGGTTACATTTGCATATTGTGAATATATCACACAATCTAAGCCACTTTGGTAATTCTATTGGTAACATATTTATTGATGATGCTATAAAGAACTTAAAGATGGATTCTGATTATTATAAAAGGGAACTGAACTTTGTGGATACAGTTTAAAAATGAAAATTATAATTTTCAAGTGATTTATTAATTAAATTTTATGTGTAATTTTTATTTCTATTTTGTTGTTTTTATAAGATTTGTTGGATTCATATTTATTCATGTTACCTATCATCGTTGTGGTGAACATTTCTTATCACTAATATCTCAATATTTAATACTTCTTACTCCAATAAGATTTAATTAATTAATTGTATTAACATGCTTTTATATATATTATAACAATATAGAGAATGAAAACGTTCATTAACAAATTAATAAGAGCATTCTAAACTGTGACACTACCAGTGTAGATCATAGCTAAATTCCTTTAAATGTCTCACATGATATTATATAAGATATTTTTGTATTTTATAACGACATATGCTAATTAAAAAATACCAAAATTAGAAATAATGTGCCAAAAATGTTTTTTTAAATAATTAATATGATTACATTTTGTTAAAACAGATTTTGTATCTTTTTTATTCTTCTTACAAGGTTTTGCAAAATTTACCTGTTATTATATACCAAACACACATTAATTCATTAAAAACCCCAAAATAGTTTTTAGTTTTTAAGCCTTGTACTTTTGCGTTACAATAATCCCAAAGATGATCAATTATATTTGAATCTTGAGATTAGGTTGACCATTCAAGTTTTTTCAACTCCTTTTGATCTAAATAATTCACGAGCATGTTTAGGATCATTATCTTGTTGAAAAATAATTTTCAATTAAATATCAACATATTTATATTTATCCATATTACATTTTATTAAAACCAAATTACCAACTCTTGTAGATGAAAAACACCCACGCCATAATTATACCTCTTTCGTGCTAAATTGTTGGCAAAGATATTTATGATCATAACCCTATTGTCTCTTAGTCAACAATACTGCCTTTCTTCATTCACAAATAATTTAAATAACGATTCATCACTTTATAAAATTCCGACCCACATGTTATTATTGTAATAATTACACTTTTGTGTTAATTGAACCTTTCCAAAATACTTTTCCTAAGAAGGAGTTTGCGTATTACAACACAACCCCCCGAAACTTCACAATTATATCAATGTCTAATATTATTTGGGCCAGCATCTACGTTTTACTTTTTTACTCACAATTCTTAAATTTTATTTGATATTTTAAATTAAACCTTATTTAGCTATTTTCTATCAATTGTAACACAAATATTATATTTTTGGCATATATCATGTACCATACTGATAATATTACCTTTTAATGCCATAATTTAGTATTGGATAAAAATAGATATATGCTTACTCATATATGGTTGATTTTACCACATTGTTTGGTTTATTAATTAATATTCGTGATTGTAAAATGCGAAAAACAATAATACATATTGTATAATGTTATGTAATTCATTTAAAAGAATATTTAGTCATGATCAAAGTTTTTAGGGTCATAATAGCTTTTTCAATTTTTTTTGCCAACCCTGTATATAAAGTTTTTATTCTATATATAATTTTTTGAAAAAAATGACAATGTAGCTAGGTACCTTGATAGATAAAAAAAGGATAAAACCTTCTGTTAACTGACCAATTTTATATAAAAATATTAAACATATATCAAGGAGTAAGTTACGATATATATATATAATTCACAGAAAGTTTATAACCTAATCAGTAATAGCATTATTCAATGTTTTCTATAATAAAAACAAGGGTCACTATGACAGTAGGGGGATTGAAATAACATACGATAGTGTATATTTGTAGTTAGTAATTTGAAACTATCTATTAATTTTATTTTAGGGTTTCACTATCTAATTTTCAGTTGTTTCAACCAACTGTTAAATGTTTAAATCAAGTTTCAAATATTTTTTATCAAAAATTTTCAATCTTTGCAATCAACATTTTAATCGTTTTAAATAAGTTTTCAATAAATTTTTAATTAATATAATAAAAACAACTAATTCTTAAAATCATTTATTCAAAAATACTTTCTTGTTTTTACGATTTGATGAAATATCTCATTATTTTTCTAAAATATCAATCACAATCGTAAACACTTATCTTCCCAAAACCAAATTCAATTAAGCCTTTTTCTAACTAGCCTTTCTTTTAATAACCAAACTCTTCATTTTAGAGAAGCAATTCTCGATAAAATTAATAAGAGGGATATGATAGAAGGTATTCGATCTTTAAACCTATACAATTAATGGTCTCTGACAAGCTCTTATAACGGAGTATACGGGCATTATATTCATGAAAACTATCTCAAAAATGCATTTTTCAACGCAAGCGGTTTTAAGAACAATAAGAAAGTCATAAAGTCTTCCCTTGTTAAGGCCTTATCATGAACTCTATGGTATATCATACCATAGAGTTCATGTCAGCAAGAACAGAAATATTTCATGTTCTTACTACAGGCACATCTATGAAAGCTGATGTTCCAATTAAAGACATGTCTTTTTTGGTCTAGATGATACAGCAAAACCAATTTCTTAAAAAACACGAGTTGATCAAAGCTATGAGTCATTTAATATTCACGAAACGTTTGTGAATAAGACGAACGTTTTCTGATTGTGGTTTCTGTGTTCCGAAGGACAGGAACCATTGTCGTCTTTTTCATAATGTAATACTCTTAAGCAACTATCAACGGTACTACAAGATACTTAAATATTAAAATTAACTTCAATTTTCCATAGAGTTTTTAGTGAAAGAAGACAATTTTGATCAGAATCAGGCTTAGACTAACGGTCACAGCCTTTTTGTTTAAAAGTTATTTGACTTGTCTTTTGATAGTTATTGATCACCTTTACGACATATCAATAATTTAATTACTGGGCTTCTGAAATATATATGGCTGACCATACCTGCCTGATTTTAGTCAATATATTTTATTTATTTTTTGACAAACGAACATAGTTTCTCTTCACCATATGGTTTAAAGTATTAAAATTTTTTTATTGGAATCATGGTTGAAACAATTGGAATGTTGATTGCAAATATCGATAAAAGTATTGGAAACTTGTTTGAAACAATTAGGAAGTTGGTTGCAACAAGTGGAAAGTGGATCGTGATCCTATATATAATGTTTAATTATAATATTGTATGTACAATAATAACATAAAAATATGTGAGACATCTAGAAAATGTTTAAAAAATGTGTTAAACAACATTATAAATTTATATTAAGTGACTTGGTAAGATTTATTCATTAACTAAACTATTCTTTACTTTTATTACCCCTATCTTAATTTTATATTTATTGAAAAAATTCAGCTCAAAAATATTGTAATTCTAATCTTATTAAACCTACCATATATTTCTAACGTGCATATCATTCAGGTAACTAAACTATAACACCTAATACCAATATTAAACATAAATGAACATTTTTTATTCTTTTTCAACCCTCTCCTTCCAATTATCAATTAAATGGTCCTTATTTCTAAAAGAATCATAAAGGAATTGTGTAGGATCGTCTATATCTGATCTATTAACAACACGAGTTTGACAGTGGAATTTGAACTTTCTAGCTGTGAACAATAACTCTAATAATGATGGTGGTGCACTCTCACAGAAAATAGTCACATCAAGAATCTTATCAATATAACTATATGAAATATTATTGCAAAGGGCGGTGAATCCTTTATATCTGGGACAAAGTACATTCTTAAAGGGTAGAATACCTCTGCTTTTGCAAAACTTATGACTTTCTTCAGATTTCTGTTCACAAAAACGAGTACCTTCGGTAAATATAATTAACCAGGAAGGAATATTGTTACTTTCTAATCTATCTACATAATCATTGATTTTTTTCTCATCTTTTATATAATTTCTACTTAAGAACAAAGTGTTATATAAATCCATGCATTGATAAAGGCCAGGGAAGTACACCAATGTATCCTTAGCGACTGTCTTATTGTTGTAGTATTTTCTATTTAATTTGTTCATGATAATATAATCAGCTGCCATTATATGATTTGAAATGACAATATAGTTCTGTGATTTCACTTTTGGGACTTTGATTGAGCAAGTCAGATTGAATGTCATATCTGATATTTTCCAGGTTTTCCAGGCCAAGATTGTAGCTATTCTGTTGCTAATTGAGATGTTAAAGCTACGGATGATGTAAAGGAGTGGAATCATTAGCAACCAGATCAGAAAGCTTGCAACTAAGAGAATAAATAGTGTTATTTTGAGTAATATGATTGAGGATGTGCATAAGTATGTGGATATTTTATTGTATATCCTGTATATATATGTCTTTTGAATGAATACCATCCTATGGAAATTTTTGTTTTGAAATTTTTTATTGTTATATGAAACAGTGAATATCAATGAATATTGTAAATAAAAATAATATTGACCATAAAACACAACATATTGATAGAAAATGTGTGTTTTTTATATATTGATATATAATTATTACATTGAATTAATTGATATATGTTTATTTATAGTAGATATAATATCAAAAGATATGATAAATAATAATATGATTGATATTAATAGGTTTTGTGATTTATTAATTATTAAATGAATAAACAAACATTAATACAAATGTTTTTGAATTAATTTGACTTGAAGTTCAAACAAATAATGATATGTTTTTACAGGTCTAACAAATAAATAGAGTTCTATTCCAATTAATAGATTTTAAGATAAATTTTTAATTATTAAACCTTAAACAAACAAATTATTATATATTCAATAAGAAAATTTATTGATTTAAATATTTTTTTGAAAAATTTTGATTTTAGATTGTTAACTCATAACCTGTATTTAACAATACAACCTGTAGTATTAATATGAGTTATAAGTAATAATTCATGTAGATAGCTCTATTCAAAGCTATATTGATTAAATACAAAGGGTTGAATGTAAACTTAATAATCAACAAGAACCTATCAAATATAAAAGCAAGACTGAAACCGAATAAAAATATAAACTATTTAAAATTATGACTACATAATGTTTTATACTACGTATTAATTCAAACATGATATTTATACTGTTGATTTATGTTCATCTTAACCATATAGTTTGATTATTATATTTTTTCAAAAAATTATTTGATCAATACTACGCCTTCGTTTTTTTGAATAAAATGTGGTGTGGTAATAAATATTTTAAGAATGAAACATTGCTCTGTAAAGAGTCAGGGCCTCCACGTAGTGCAGAATAGAAACGATAAAAACAACGGCTACTAATTAGACATAATAGGCCAAGGCCATGGGGATACGGATAATCTTGTTCAATGAAAGAAACTGGTTTGTGATCGATAGACAGACACCCTTTCTTTAAGATATAATTCAGTTGGTGTGTGTAATATCATTAAGCCAGCTACTAACACACCCTATAATATAGTATTTTTGAAGCTTTACTGTCACCATCTAAGATAACATGGCAAACAAGTCATTCTACTAATTTTTATCAAAGCACGCATAGTGTATGGTCACTATCTTCCGTTATTCTCCCACTTAGTTTCTATTTTTATAATTGCTGGTTCGGCCTTTCTCCTTTGGTAAGTTTATTGATTCCTTGTAGAAAACGTGAATATTAGCAGAGAGGTATCCAACCAATACTACTTTATAACTTTAGCTTTTTTCATACTTCTTGTCTGAAAAGGTATATTAGATGAATAAACCTATTGTTATACATCATTAAGTTCAATATTTTATTTTAATATAAATTATTTGATCTTATTTTTACAATTAGAACTATGTTTGATCACATTTGAACCCTTTCTGATATTTGACGATGTTATGAAAGATTATATTAAGTGTTTGTATAATTATACGCTATTATTTATGGCTTAATATATATAAAACTTGAATATCAGGTGTGGTACAGCTATTATTAATATCTATTTTATAAAAATAATTGAAAAGGTTTATAATTTATTTAATTAATATTTTGAATTGATATATTGACATTTTATATTAAAATTTATACATTTAAATATTTTTACCCTTTTGTATAAATGTTTCTAGAATTAACCTTAACGTTTTTAAATCTTTTCAAATTTCTTATTGTTTTATTTCTAGGGATTGTAGACTCTGAAAAGAGTAATATTGAAGAACTTAATGTAAGTAAGCATTATGATGAAGGGTTACTGTCTTGTGCCCAATCATTTGACAAGATCAATTCTAAAAAATGGACAAGTTTTGATGATATGAATAATTTTATAATAAAAATGAATGAAACCAATGTTAAAACATATATTTACCTGAACGAAGATAAGGATAAGGTGGGAATGGCTTCACTCCAAACTAAAATTAGGTTTGATGGTTCTAAATATTTTAATTTAGAGGATGTCGCCATATCACCTGAATTTAGAAAAAAGGGTCTATCTCTTCAAATGCTACCTATTGTTTTAGGTAAATGTGACAAAAAAGATGGTTTTAAGATTACTGGGGTTAGTGCTATTTTACTTTTCAATTCTCTTTATAAAAAAATAGGTTTTAATACTGATGAGAATATTATTCTAATGGAAGCAACTTCTCAATAAATGATTTATTTAATTCTTATAGATTATTGTATATAAGACATTGATAGTACTAAACATCTGATATAGTAATGTGGAGTCGTTTATACATTTTTAAAGCTATTCTAAATGTTTATTTTAATAATATTGAATATTATAACTTATAATATGAACGAGGGACTACAAATTTTACGTTCTTTCTTAAAAAATAGTAAATCATATTTATAGCTTAGTGATAAGAATTTAGATACATATTTTTTATTGCTTAAATTAAGATGAATCGATCTAGTCGCCTTGCGATGAATTCAGACACCACTTGGTTCAAATTAGAAATAATAGTTAATTGTGTTATAACAAGTATGTAATAAGGATAACCCTGTTTAGTCTGGAAAACTAGTTTGTGATTGATATATATACAATTTTCTCACTAGCAAGAAGGTCACACCAGGCTTTTGAAGATATAAGCTTGCCGGTCTACGTAGAGCACTAGAACCAGATGAAAACGCAACCCATTGTAAATTTCTTTAAAATTTTGCTTTTATTGCTATTTTTTATCTTCTTTTTGATCAAGAGGCCCTATACAAGCGGTATTCATTATTGTAACCCTTTATTCGGAAGATTAAGCTAACTTAGGATATAATGATGATACCAGAATAATATTTTATGTTTTTCCTTTTACAAAGTGCCAAAAGCATATAGTGGCATAAGCAAAGTTTACAGACCAGGTATTTGCCTTAAGATAAGTTGTTTCTAATTTTTATCAAAGCACGATGAGTATATGATCACTATCCTAGACATTAATTTGTTTATTTTATATTTTGGTGTTGATGTACTTTGATTTTACCTTTTTAAATCTAGTCGGTTTGCTCAGATTTGTATGGTTTTTCTTTCCCACTCATTTTTTGGATAATATTGGATCAATAAATTTATTTATTATTTTATAATTCACTTAATTTGTAGATGTGATAATAAACAATAAAATGTCTCATATAATATATTGTGTTATTCAGATATTCTATAATTCTTCTAATCAAGCTAGTTAATGTGTGTTCATTATTAAAGTTTTTTTCCTAATAAATATGAAGAATGAAATATTTGGTATAGATAAATATTTTACTTATAAAATCATAGAATGATGTTTTTGTTCTAAAATATGTTAATAAAGGTATGTTGTGTATATATTGCCTAACTTTAAGATATTAAAAAACTTGAAATTTAATTCAAAAATTGTGTATTTCGAATATTTTATATGATCATAGGATAAATTTGAAGATAAATCATATTGATGTAAATTATATTATATAATGAATTAATATTAAGAACTAGCAGTTGAGAATATAATTATGAATAGGTATATTCTGTCTAGTAAAAATGTGTAAAAAATATTCAAATTGCAGAGTAACAATAATTTAAAATCTCTTACCCTTTTCAGTTTCCTACAAAAATTGAAACACATCAGTAGAGAAAAATGGATAGAAGGGGATAACAATCATAGAATTATCGTGATTTGATAAAAATGGTGTCAAAGCGGAATGTCTTGACTTAATGAGTTATCTTAGATGGTTACAGCAAAATTTAAGGACACTTTTAGCTCTAATTCTTTTATCCTGAAGTTCCTCTCTCGGCAATAAGAAGAAATGTCTATCTATTGATCGCAAGCTAGTTTATCAGAGAGTACAAGGTTATCCGTATCACTCAGTCTAGTTTTTAGCTAGCCATTATTTTCACTCTTACCACGTAGAGCACTAGACTCTCCGTAAGACGTGATTAAAGATAGATTTTGAAATTTCTTTTATATACTAAAACATACCCAAATATGTATGTGATCTGAATCAATAAGACTTATAAATCAAGATTTTTATCATGAGAGTGTCTCATTCATCAAATTATTAATTCATACCATTATATCAATGAATTGACATTCTAAAATATATTTTATTATAATTAAAGAATAAATTCTAGTTTGTTGTTTTTTGACAAATAGCTTTAGGGTTATATATTTGATTATGTAATGTTGTTTTTTACTATCTGTCAAATAAATTTAATCATTATCACAATTTTTAACATATTTGTATATAAAATGTTAAAAAATATTTTTCTTTCAATATAACAGGTCTTATATTTATAATAAGATTATATTATTTATTTTTGAAGTATTTGAAAAATATATTTGCAATTAGTTTATAAAAATTCTACTGATTGTAGTAATAATTGTAATGTATCAAAATACTTACAGTTTGATATGTTCAATTGAAATAATAAGATGGGGTATTTAAAAATAAACAAGAGCTATTCACCTTTACCATAATAAAATTGATGTCAATTATTCCTATAAAATAAATTAAAATATCTCTTAGATTTTTAATTGATTAAATTTTTGGTATATAAATATCATAGTCACCCCATTCATGGTCAAACTTCAGAATATATTTGGTGATGTGTTATCATTTATATCTTTCTTTAACACTATACTCGGTTACTTAGGGTTTGGATTAGAGTGTGAAGAACTAGGATTGCCACACCTTCCCGATGTATCAGAGAGGTTTATAACTAGTAACATACCTTTTTTTGATAATCAAATAACAGGTGGAGATAGTTTCTTAAAAGAATTAGCCACAAAGAACATAAAAGTAATAGTCTTTACAAAAAAGGAACAAGGTGTTGTTGGGCTGTGTATGTTTGAAGAGAAGATCGGTTTTGATGGTAAAAGATGCATATTTGTTAGCGAGTTTGAGGTTCTGGGATCTTTTAAGTTCATATCGAAACCAAAAATATTTGCTTCAATGGTCGGGTATGCATTTGTAGATGAGATAGGACACTTAGTGAAGCTTTCAACCTTGAATGATTTCTCTGAGTTATATGATTTGGTTGGATTTGACATAAATACAAAGAAATTTGTTCTTATCGGTGAAAAATAAAGATTTTTATTTTTAAAATTAAAAATTCAAGGATTAATCATGTTTATATATAGACTCTGATAGTTAGAAAATTCTTTAAAAACTTATTAAAGAATTATCGGATAGATTTTATTATATCTGGTGGCATGTTTTAAAGTTTTTAAAATGTTATAAATGAAATTTGAATATAAATGTAATTAAGTAAAGTCTAAATAATATACTAAATATATTTCTGTAATGAAAGGTGTTTTTTACACTTAAAATATTATACTAATAATTTTGATTAAATAGCATAAAAGGTTAATGAAGGTCATTTAATAGGTATGATACACTTAATAACAAGATAATTTATTGCTTATTGAGATAATTTTATTCTCAAATTTTATGATTTAAACTTATGAATATGGGGTTTACTTTTTAGGTCTATAAATCAATATTAAATTTCAAAATCAAAAGTTTTTACAAAATAATTTCTGATAAAAAGCAATAGATCAACTGAAAATTCTCATATGAATTTGGATTTTCTTTAATAAAAACTATTTTTAATAAGTTATGCCGTACCGATTCTTAATGGCATTGATGAGATTATTTCACCTTTGCAATAGATAAGATTGATAAAACAAAAGTATAAATGTTCAGGTTGTGATATTTTTGTATAATTATAAAATATATAAAAATATAGGAAAAATCATTTAGACCCTTCAATAGGCATTATACGAGTTATACAAAACAGCATTCTATTTGCAGAGAGATTTTTAATGATTTTAATATTTCTCTTCTGATTATCTTAAAAGTCATAAAATATTGAATTAATGACATCAAAATATCAAAATTCTACAGAATTTTATAAAAGAACCGTAATTAAAACTTGTCTTAAGCTTTATTTTCGCCCACTGGTTATTTTGATAATAATATAATACAACAAATGGTCATATGTCAGGTAGATGAAAGCTAGTTCGATCATAAATAAAATATAACAGAGGAAGATAATAAAATACTGATATATAGATATTTGGTATTGCTGATATTCTATCAAGACCTACTAAGGTGTACATGGAACATGTCCATGTTAGAAGTGCACTTTCTTTACTGCTTATAATACAATGAGTATGTCGAGAAGGTACCATCATATATTCATATGAGTGTCGGTCATATGCAAGAATTAATTCTTTTTTTATCAAATGATACTGTAAATCATAGCATCGATTTTGTTGATCCTGGAACTCATGCCTAAACTCAAAACAATAAATTATATTAGACTAAGGATAGGATTAAAGAGATAAAAGGGTTGTTATCTACCAATGAAGACGTGTTTTTGGCAAAAATGATGTTAAAAGGTTTTGTTTTTAAAGATATTTTACACAAATAATTGATTTTTATATTATAAAATAGCTGTTCAAAATAATCTTTCAGTAAGCTATCTCTTAGCATCATTTCTGCCAAAAAAGACTTCTACTTTAACAGATTTCAACCTTTTCTCACTTTAAATCGTGCCTTGATTTTGGCAAAATAAGACTCAATATTTTAAGTATGAAGTAAAGTCTTGGGATCAACGAAGTGCATAATGTGATTAATTGTTCCATTACCAAACTAAGGTTTGTATACATTTTAGAATAAGATCTCTATTCATAAAAATAGATTATTGAACCTCAACGACATACTCTATATATATATTTGAAGACCTTGATAAAATATCACCAATACCAAAAACCCAAATATCAGTGTTTTGATATTTTCTTCTGAGTTTCCCAAGTTGATATAAAATATTTGACCCCAATTCTAAAGGGTTGAATTTAAAATAATTCATGGTCAAATTATTTAAACATTTAAAAACTTTAAATATTTTTATATCAGTTAACCATAATTTTATAATTTTCAGTACGTCACTCAAAATAACGTTCATACCATAGAATAAGCCATCTTTTTGTACTGAAAAATACTTTTGTAAGAAATTGATATTATATCAAGCCACTAAATACCTTATTATTAATATTTTATGTATATTCAACAATACAACATATTTAGAGCAATCAGAACATTGATAATACCTTTTTAAAAGACCAATCACACGCAAAAATTATATTATATAATCTATATCATCTAAAAAGTATGACAGTATTTTTAAAATTATTATTTAATTGATATATATTATTAAAAAATTATTTGACCGTAAAAGGTAATATAGAAAGGTGTTTGTTAAAGCGTTTAAACAGATTTTTATTTACAAAGAATATTAAAGAAAAGGTTTTATGTTTTATATGATAAAGGATTGCAGTCTTTCACAAGTTTTTCAATAAAAAACAAAATTTCTTTAGAGGGGATTCGAATATTTTAAAAATCCACAAAACAGATCTTATCTTAATATAAATAAATAAACTTGAAATATTTTTCATATATTTATGATCATTTTTGTTATTTTTATTTTTATTTTTTCAACACTCTACGTTCAAAATTTTCAGTAACTCAACAATATGTTTTTTTTTCGGTGCTGCTTTGATATGCGACATGATTATTTTTTATATTTAATAAATGATTCATTTGAACATATTTTCATTATTAAATACATTTAATTGATAGTTTGATTTATAATATTATATTCTTTATGTAATAGATTACATCCTCTTTATTATGCTTACGAATGTTTTACAAGATAATAAGAAGTGAAGAAGCCGCCTTAGAACTTTTAAGAGAAAATGGCCTATTAGATAAAACTCAAGAAACAAAGCTTTGTATTCGATGTGGGACTGAATTTAAATAAGACAAAGCAAAAATTGCAAAGGGAATATAGATAAACCCCTAAATGTAAAAATTATTATTGTCAAACTTACGCTTCTAAAATACTATAAAATTACTTTAGTCTTACAAACAATGAATTAATACAAAACTAAATATTTGTAAAATTTTAATACTTATGTTTTACTTTTATAAGTCGGTAAGAAACACATGAGTCGGAACACATCAACCATATGTAAATGGTTTGATTTAATTAGAAGGTTTTGCTCTGAAATCGTGTCTATTGCTAATAAATTTAAAATGATCTGACAATAGAATCATTTGTTTAAATAGATGAATTAAGGTTCGCGATGCAGGTAAAGTATAATAGGTGCGATTGTTAAATGGTAACAATTCACTAAATAGAGTAAACATTCGCACCGAAATAAGAATAATAGATAGAATTTGAGGTTCTTTATTGAAGCAAAGTGAAAATTAACGATATTTTTATGTTGAAAAGCGAAACACATATACCTAAAATTCAGAGAGTGGTAAAAGAGGGTTCAGTAATATTCTATGATGAATACTCCGCGTATTTGTATTAAAATTATATACATTATAATGTAAATCATCAAAATAATTTTATTAACCTTTTGACAGGTGCAATACAAATCAATTGAAAGGTCATGGCTAGCTTTAAAAAAATAAGAGAGTGAAACCCAGCACATTAATCACATTTAGATTTTATATGCTGGAAAAGATTTAGAAACTCTCAAGGTGTTATTTTTAAATTTATTATTAAGTATATAATTTATATTAAGCCATGATTATAAAATATATTAGAAAACCAGGGCAAGTTTATTTCAGCTATTTTCTGGTTTTTTATACGATTTCAGAGATCATATAAAAATGTCAAAAGCTAAACAATAAATAAAAAATTAGAAAATGATGTTTATTAAACTAAGATAATATGATGAATGTCTTATATTGATCATAAACATCTTTTCAGAGAAAACAAGAAAATATTTATTAACTTGGCAAGTATTAGCTCGTTAATGTTGGTTTATTGTTTTTCAATGTTTCTACGTTTATCACATGAAACCTGTCTGGACTCTTTACAGTGCTTAAAACTTTGTAAAAAATATCAAATCGCTAAATTTTTATATTTTTATTAATATAAACACCAAAATAGATAAGAAACAATCATTAAAAAACAGATTATAAATTATTTGCTGGTGATATAAAACGTTATGATTATAAACTCAAACCTTAATTTACATTCGATTATAATAATTTTTAGATGAACCCGTAAAGATATTTGAGAAAAATAAGAAAGAGAAAATTTTAAAAATATTTGTTTTTAATCATTTCAACTCTCCTAGAGACAATTGAGACTTTTTATAGTTAATTTTGAAAATAAAATGTAAGATAAAACAAATTTTAAGAGATAAAGATAAGCTTGTCCGCTATAAGAAATTTATTTGCTATCGATTACAGGCAGTTTTTCTCTATTAAAAAGGATGTACTACTTCAGGGTCTTATAGATATAAGCCAGCCACAACAACATTCTATAGTATGATGTCTTCAATGTCTTACTGTAACTATCTAAGACCATTTAAGAAAGCTTTACAATCAATTTTTTTCTTACCAAAGCAAAATAATGTATGACCATTATCCCTTTCTTTACATTCTATTTTGATAATTTGAGTTTAGAGTTTTTACTTGCAGATTCGGCTTTCTGTAAATTTATTGATAATTGTAGAAAACGTGAATATGAACGTAAAGGTTTCTAATCGATAGTACTTGGTTTTTGGTGAAAGTATATTTGATAAATAGTGTTAACATTACAAAATATTTATATGAGAATATTTTATTGACATGAGTAATCTATATTTCCATATATAGACACAGATGAATTTATTATTGTTTTGATTGATATTAAGTTTTAATGGTCATATTTTTTGATATAAATATGACTGTATTAAACAGATCTAAATAATAAAAGTTATTAATAATAAAACAATATAAATATAATTTTATTACTTTAAATCAATACAAATATAATTTTATTACTTTAAATCAATATAAATTTTAATCAATTATATTCCCAATATGACAGAAACAGAAATTTTATTCTATTATAAGTTGGAAACCTGTCAAATATTTTTAAAATTTTATATATCACTATTTTCACCTTAAAACGAAAGTTATAATTTTTTAAAAAAATAATAAATTTTGATTAAATTTATATAAAAAACTTTTTTTTATTTTTAAATATGTATTTTTTGAAAAGATTGATAAACACAAGCCAATTGATGTGTCTAATATTGATTTCAAACACATTAATTGAATCCCAAGTTATAAGAATGACTGAATACAACATACCTTGTAATATAAACAATGTTTCATCCTCTTTTACAATACCTGAAAAAAGTATAAATACAATTCTAAAGATTCAGAAGATTATTTCTAAAGCAAATAAGACAAATAATCAAATTTACAGTTTACAAGACAATCTTAAGTACTCTAAAGGAATGATAAGTTTACAAATAAAAACCAGATTTGATTCTAGCAAATACACAATCGGAGAAGATTTTACAATCCTAGATAAATACAGAGGACGTGATTTGGCAAAAGAATTCAACACCATTTTACTTAACAGATCAAATGAAGAGCTATGTTCATATGTATGGTGTACTTGTAAGAGAATACTTTATGATAAAATATATTCTAAGTATAATTTTGAGATTATTGAAGAGAAGATTATCCTAAATAGCAGCAAGAGAATAAAATCTAAGCTTTAATATTATTAATGTTAAATAGTTTGTCATTTTATAAATATATTCTTGATGTATCAAGAGCAAACAATATTATGAAATAAAGATGATTCATAATATTTTATAATTGTTTTAAATTGGTATTTTTAATCAAATCTATTAAGCAGATATTAGAATTCTATCATTATAACTATACATACATCTATTCATGATAACCTAATCAAAAAATCTATTTAATTTCAAAAATAGATCGATCAGTACAAAATCAAATTATGATTTAGTTTTCATCACAATATATATCATAATAAACGATATACAACATATGTTTACCTATGATTATATCTATAAAGAGTTTGAACACTATCACTTCAGTTAAGATCCCAACTCTTAATTCATAACATGAATATTTAGTTATAATGATACATTCATATTGCTTATACTAGTATGTTTACTTTTACAAGGGCTACTACTTATATATACTTATAACATTTTTTCATATATCAATCACATTCTATCATTCTCATTAACAATATTTTATTTAAAATATAAAAATTTGTTGTATAAGATTAATATCACACAATCTTAAAATAAACAATTAAAAAATATATTAATTCTGACATAATAGATAACCCTTTAAGTAGATACTTTAACTTCTATTCAATTGAAAAATTATTAATTTTGACATAAAAGACAACAATGTCTAAAAATATGTCTAATATAACATCAAGGTCTATATTTTTTAATATTTCTAAAAATATGTCTAATATAACATCAAAATATATGTTTTTACTCACCTTCCTTTAATATATGTTATTTTATCATTATTTTTATTAATTCTAAAATTAATTAAGATAACATCATAAAATATTAAAAAAATGAAAAATATACATTTTGACACTCTTATGAACTAATTATTCATCATTTTAACAGGGTATGATGTTTGGAAGCACTAACATTCTATCATCTGATTTATATTATCTAGTGTTGACATTATCTCATATATTATGAAAATTTTCAATTCATATTGAAATATTGTTTATTTAAACAATATCAAACAAATATTATTTATTATTATAAATACTATAAATATACATATTTAAACATATTTTAATATGTTATGATGAAATATTTATACTTTCTTTTAACAGAATCTAATATCTTGTTGTCAAATATATTATTGGTTTCAAATTCATATTAAGTACTTTTTATCGTTCTTAAGGTTTATCCCTTATATTAATTAATTATAAATATTTCATTTATATTGATAATATTCATAAAAAGCCTATAATATGGTATAAATTAATTATGATAGAAACATACTTTAGATAATTCAAATATCCCTTGATGCAGAATAGAAACATTTTAATTTATGATTAATTGATTACAAAAGGCGTTAGAACCCATAAAAACTATAATAAATAACTTTATTGACCCTATATAATATCCCATTAAGAAACCATGTAAAACACTTAGTAATAGAGATTGGAAACCTTTTTATTATTTTCTAAAATAAGATCAAAACAAGTTAAAATTACTACAAAGAGGAGAAAACCTGACCAGCATGTAAAAACTTCATAAATTGCAACACATTAACAATAATAATCAAAAAGAATAAATAGATAGTAGGGATAGCAACTATACATTATTGCGCTTTGGTAAAACTTTAAAGACACCTACGTAGGATATGGTTGCAGCGAGCTTAGTATTATTACACACACCAACCAGCTTATATTTTCGTGATCTGAAGGGGTGGCTATCTATAAACCGCAAACCAGTTTTTCAGAGTGAAGAGGGTTGTTTGTCTTTCTTTGGGTCGCTTCACTTTGGCAAGTCTAACCTGTTATATACCAATCAGCCTTTGTTTTAAACGTTACCACTCTGTACCATGTTTGAGGTCTGGATTCATCGCAGGGCTCACATAAATTTTATAAATTTGATATAAATAAGAATTTAATTTTAAGAAAATATTTGTAATAAAGATTGATTCAAAATAGAGAAGAAAACAGTAACTATTTAAAACAATAATTAAATATTTATTTATCAAAACACGAAGTAGCATCAATTGGAATGCTTTACGTTTATATTCACGTTTTCTACAATTATCAATAAACTTACAGAAACAGAAAGCAGAATCTGCAAGTAAAAACTCTTAACTCAAATTATCAAAATAGAATGTAAAAGGGGATAGTGGCCATACACTATTTTGCTTTGGTAAGAAAAAAACTTGATTGTAAAGCTATCTTAAATAGTTACAGTAAGACTTTAAAGAAACCATCCCTTAGGATGCGGTTGTAGCTGGGCTTATATTTTCAAGATCTTGAGGTGTCTGTCAATCGACCGCAAACTAGTTTCTCGGAGTGAACAAAATTGTCTGTAGCCGAAGGTTTTGCTTTAGCCCTTGGCGGGTTATAGCCCAATTAGCCGTTGCACCCAACGTTGCCATATAGGGGTCTGGACTCTTTGTAGAAAAAATATAAAATATTCTGAGATACATATTTTGACATGAGTATATAATGAGTGATTATAACCCTTGTAGGGTTAAAGGCAGCATTGTTCAAATTATTATTTTACTAAACACTAAATTAAAAGTGTATGGTGATGAATGCAAAGGAAATATTTGCTTTATCTAACATTTCTGTTTATTTGTCTTATCGATAAATAATCTCTTTTTTTTACGTGATGGCGTAGAAGGAAATTAATATATAGTAATTATATTTGCTTTCAAATTAAACATAACTACCTAAACACATATTAATTATATAGTTTAATCTTAGGTAGTTGACACCCTTTCATTTCAATATTATTTACTTAAGAAAAGAAAATGGAAAATAAAAATCATGCTATATAATTTATTATTAGTGCTTTCGGAATTCTCTTTGGAATATTATACATTTTACAATGAATTCTGGGTTGAAAGATTGCACCACAAGCATCTTGATCATGGTCTAGATTTTACTCTGAATGTCTTTGCCAGGAACGAAAATAAATTTTATTCTCTTAACGTTAACCAAGACAATCAAATATTTAAAAAACTTAAAGCAGTTAATTCGGAAGTTTTTGTTTTAATATATAAGCATATACCAGTTGGAATCATTATGACACAAATAAAAACGAGGTTTGATGGAACTAGATATTGTATAGCAGAAGATTTGGCCATAAACAATACTTTGAGATCACGAGGTTTGGGATATCTTATATTAAGAGTAGCGACATCTTACGGTGCACATGAAAAATGCGATGTCATTTGGGGGACCAGCCTTAAATATCTTCAAGACAATTTTTATAATAAAATAGGCTTCGTTGAAACAGGCCATGTTTTTTTATTCGATGAAAAAAAAAGTATAATAAAATCTAAGCTTTAAAATTTTTATTTATTAAATGTAATCTTTTAAGTATAATAAATCATATAATTGTATTTAGTTAATTTCAAACATCTGATTTTTCATATATTTGGTTAATAATCAAGACTAGAATGTGATTCTTTCACTTAAATTGATCAAAGTCTATAATAATACATCTTATACGACTATGGGTTTCTTTTTAATAATATTAACACCCGTTGATCTTATATATTTATAAATTAGGTACAACCTTATATCCAATTTTTAATCCTTTGGGTTATAGTCCAGTGGGTAATTTTTCATAATAAATTCATCAAATAGCATTGACTACAGTAATAATTAAATATGTTTAATAGTCATCGGTTCTTTATGTAACAATAGTTCTAGTCTGCAATTAGTGATACCTTGAAACAAATCTTTACCAGTAATATTTTAGTTTACATTATTTATATATTTGATATTGAAGATTTAAATAATAGGATATACTATAAGAGGAAAATCTGATATTTATAGATATATATTACCTTAAAAACCAGTATCACAATAAATAGAAGTTAAAATTCATTCTATCAATGACATTTGAAGATTATTTTTTTGACATTACAAAAATTTTTATTTCCTTTTTAAAATTTTATAATAAATAATATTAAAAAATACGACACTTAATAATAATCAATAATGATTAATTATATTGTTTTTATTCAAGTAAATGTCAAATATTTTTTTTGTTAAAGTGAATATTTATTTGATTAAATATTCTCATCACAGAACTTGTTCAATTTTATAAAAATTTTATCAGTTTCTCTTTAAAAGAAGAATTTTATTTAATACGGTATTTTAGATTAATTAAATTTTTAAAATAAAAGAAAAAGAAAAAAATTATTTATGGCTAATTTTAATGATTTAATCTGGTTAATTTCTCAACTATATCTATTTAATGCGGTATATGAAGTAGAGAAAGAGTCAGACTGTGTTGATTATGGTTCTGAATCAAGCATCCCTAAATCTAATCCTTCATCAAATCAAGTGAATGAAAGACTCATAGTTAATCCGGTCATTCTAAGTGATTTTGAAGTTGATTTCGTAGCTGCTAAGAACTTAGTTGAAGAAAAAAATATTGGCAAGGCTTATGACATCATTATGAATTTCCTAAAAAAGAAAATAGGTGAGGAGGTAGATGAATATGTCTGGAATAATATAAAATGTTTTATTGAAAAGTCTGCTTCGAATTGCAAGCAAAAAATAAAATCTAAATTATAAACAATATTTAAGTTTTTTGTCAATTTTAAAGCATATAATCAATGTTAAAACAAAATAATCCAATTTGAATAATGTAGTATAACAATTAACACGTTAGTTGATAATCTAGGGCTATTAATATCTCTCTTCGAGGCAGTAGATTTATTGCCCGTTAATTTTTGTGGGAATATTAAAATAAACTTATAAAATCATATCACGGATCATACATTCTTCAATCTTTAAAATATTAAATCAAGGATATACTCTCATTGCGTCAAGTATTATAAGGTAAAATGGTCAATACACTGACAAGAAGACCACTAAACAACCCTTAAATACTTATTTTTATAAAAACAAAAATTTTATAATAATTATAGGGTTTTTCATAAAGTTTAGAGAAATTTCTCAGAAAATTAAGCGATTATGTAAAACTCAATATAATTTTTAACAAATTAATTTTGCTTAATAACTTGTTTATTGATATATAAAGAAACTATTAATAAAATTTAAATATTTATATTAAAAATAAACCTAAAAACATATAAAATCAATAAAATAAAAATAATTTAATGGGCTAGATTATCAACAAATTGAATCATTTTTGTCACTCGCATTTTCATGGAGTTTTGGAAATTATATCGTTTATCATAAAATATCTTTTTGGTATGTTTTTAAACCTTATTAAATTTAATTTAACCCCATGAAAATGCGAGTGACAAAAATATTTAATTCGTTGATGATTTAGCATATTAAATTGTTTTTATTTTATTGATTTTTTATGTTTTTAGGTTTATTTTTTTAATCTATGAATTTGTTGAAATCGTTTTTATTTTATCGCCTAAAACTTAAAACCATGGCCAGGAAAGTAATTTCACCTGAGATCAGGCACTTGATTATTCAAAAATACAAAGCTGATACTGTTATAGCTGACATCACACATTCTATTTCAATCCATTACAATACAGTGCATAATATAATAAAAATATACAAGGATACCGGACAGGTGGAATCAAATTATAAAAACTGTGGTCGGAGAAAAATTTTGTCCGAGGAGCAAATTGAATTCATCAGAAATTGTGTTGATAAGAATGCAGAAATTGCGCTGAGAGATGTTAAGGTTAGATTAAATAGCCAATTTAGTGTTTTAGTATCGAATACCACTATCCACCGGACTTTAGAAGGATTACACTATACAATTAAGAATATGGTAAAAGTTGCTAAAAGTATGAATTTAGAAGAACCATCAAAAAAAGAATTGATTATGCCAGAAAGTTTAAAAATAAAATATTTCAATATATGAAAAACAACGTTGTCTTTCCAGGCAAAATTCATTTTAGCCCGTTTCTGATAGTTAATAGAGGCGGATCTTTACGAGGTACAGCACCAGTTACCAGAGTTCTAACAATAAGGTCAAAAATAACAGTATATGTGCAGCTTACAGTTAAAATAATTTGAATTATTTTGAGCACAATATAGGCGCATATGATAGTTTAAAGTTTTTTGACTTTATTGAGTGTTTGTTTGAAAAGCTTAATTTAATCAGTTCAGAACTTTCTTTTAATTTTAAATAATGCTCGAATCTATAAAACCTCTGGTGCCTTTTAAAAACTTCAACACCTAGCCGATACAAATGTTTATTTTAAGCTCCCTATTCTTCGTTTTTAAATCTTATTGAGAATTGCTTTTCTAAATAGAAAAAAATTGTGATAAGATCAGATTCAAGAACGAAAACAAATCTCTTTTAAAAATTAAAGAAAGGTTTTATTTAATGAGTAGAAACTACTGTATCAGATATTAAAGGCACATGTTAACATGTTTGGAACAAACTGAGCACAATAAAACGATAATCAATTAAACGTTTTAATTTTATTATGTTTGTTTTTTATTTTAAATCTTCTCAAATTTTATTTAAACTAATATTTTATTGATTTTTTACTAAAAGATTTTTCGTACTCTATTTTATTTATAAATCATTTTCTTGATACACAGTTTTTCATCTTTTAACAATTTGAAATCACCTTTACCTTTATATAAAATTTTACTATTTTTTTGAAAACCCTTATATTAACGTTATCTAACTTTTTGTACTTCGGGCAACACTCAGTTTACATCTAAAAATATAAAATATTTTAGATCAAATTCAAAATTTTGTTCAAAACATCTTCTTAAAATGTTATCTTTGTACGTGATTTCACTGCAGAAATAATTAATATTACAAGATTACATGCTCTTTCTTTAATTTTTTAATTTACTTTTACCCAATAAGATTTAATATTTTGGGTATGAACAAGGGCATTTGGATCAACAAAGTGTAGGAAACGATTTACTGTTTCATGAATCAAATCAAAGTTTTCGCTTATCCTAAAATAGGATGATCAAAATAAATTATTGTATCTGGTTGACAAGCTCTATCTATTATAGGAAGTAATGTATTAGAAGTGCTTGCAACATATTCTAGGTAAACCCGGGATGATATAGATGATGTATCTGCAATTGCAAAAATCTAAACATTATTTCCTACAAATTTTCCTCTTTATATTTTGCCTTATGCTTAATTTGACTTTTATAAACCTAGCATATTTTATTTAAATTTGTATAAATTTATAAAATGGTTTTTAAAATATCAATTAGATTAATGTAGCTTTAAACTTTAATATCATTAATGCAATATTTTATGATTTTATTATTTTACTTACAAATATATTAAAAACATAGAAAAATTGTCTTTACAAATTGAAAAGTATTTTTTATAATTCGTATAATTAATAATTAGGACCTAAAACTAAATTTGTCGATGCTTCTATTATATTTTTAAAATAGCAAGATAAATTGTAGTTGATCAATGACATTGCCTTCTTTGAACACCAGTGTTATTTAAAAGATGTATTAAATGATCTTCGCGACTTAATAAGTGTTTAATAACGTTTACTTCGTAATTATAATACATGTGAAAATAATAATAATTTTATAAATAGTTACACAAGACCAAAATTTTCATTGAATTTGTTGTAGCAAAAACTATGACACAACAAAAAGTGTCTCCCTGTTAATTCAATAAAAAAGTATTATAAAATGAATTTATAGTGTTAATATCATAAATATCATAAAAATACAATATTTTCTCTTTTTATTTAGATATATTTCTATTATATTTTTACTTATTTTTAATATCTACAAAAAGTGTTCCCTTTATCAATATATATTTTAATGAAATTGGATATATGGTCACAAAGGTGAAACTTAAGACTGTTGAAGAGTAAAATAATATATTAAGATATGTTATATTAAAAAGCTTTACAGAAGAAAAAAAACATTATTCATCATGATAAACTCGCAATATAAGATGATAATATTTTAAAACCTTTATTTGCGAATTTGAGATTTAGCTGATTGAAGAGATATAAATTAGGTTTCACAATCATGATGGGTTTCGAAGATCCTTTGACAGAATATCAGTCGATATGGTTCAAAATTTTATATAAATTGTGACAATTGTTAAATAGAAATTTCTCAACAATCTGTGCCCTTCTCAATCACACCTATAGTAGCAAATTTTTCAAGAGAAAGACTAATTGTTGATACTATTGATTTGGGTGTTATCAAGAGTTCAAACAATGAATACAAGTATACATTTGCTTATATAGACTCTTTTACCAAATTTGCTTGGGCTTTTAAGAGTAAAAGAAAAAATGCAGAATGATTTGAAAATTAAAAATAATAATTTATTCTAAAGAGGTTTTTTATAATCTGCATAGTAAAAATGATAGAAAATTTATAAATAATGATATTGGCAACGATATTAAGTAGCTTTAACATAAATTGAATAAGAGGGAAGCATTATTCACAAAATCAAGGGTAAATAGAAAGGTTTGATCGAACCTTAAAATCTAGGCTAAGAAAAGGTATGTTGACCGGCATATTTAATTAGATTTTTCATTTAGATAGAGTTGTGTTAAGAAACAATAATTCTAAACACAAAGCTACGGCTTTAAATTACTTTCTATTGTTTAAAGTATATGTGGAAGATTTGGTTACAAATATGATTGGTATATCACATGAAGAAAACATAAACTTGCAAAACAAACTAAATATATATAGTAATTTTTTTAAAAAATTAAGTCCAATCTGTGCTTTCTATTCTCAGAAGAAGATACTATTTTCTTACAAAACCATATATTATAAAAAATGAGAGAAGATTACGATTATTTGTCTCACTTCATTATGATAATAATTATTTGGTATTGTCTATTTCATCATTTCAAATAGAAATTAAAAATGTCATCTCAAACCAAATTAAAACAGTTCGTATAAAATCAATAAAAAAAAGATAAAATAGATTTTTAATATTAATTTTAAATAATTAATCTAAATGTTTATTAAATGTTTAAGGGGAGATTACAGCCATGTTTATTGCTATATGACATTCTATTTGATATTAAACGCCTCTCCAATTAAAAACTTGGTCATTACGCTAATTTTAAATAGGTGTCTGTTATCTGACTACAAGATTGTTTTCAGGCATAGAAAAAGATACTTGTTTCTCATATATGCTCCGGGCTGCCCTCTATGAGAAGTCAATCTGTGCAATGACTATAATTATTTATGTCAATCATAGATTTATCAACACTTTTGTGATGATTTCATTGTTATCACAAACATTAGAAATTTTATACACACTATAGACTTGATTCATTAAACCATTGATAACCAGATTAATATATTGCTTTCCTCTAAGCTTAAATAATTAAATAAACACTTTGTATAGTTTGTTGTCTCGGTAACGCTCCAATTATTCGCCATGTAGGAGACTAGACTACTTTGCAGGCAATTTTATTAAAAATATATAATTAATAAAGGGGTGATTTTTGAAGATGTTAAAAATAAAAAATATTAATAGAAATAATAATAGAAAATATATTTAAATAAAAAAGATAACTTTTTTTTCTATTATTTTCATAATATTAACACTATAAATTTATTTTATTATGCTCTTTTATTAAATAAACAGGGAAACATTTTTTGATGTGTCATTCTTTTTGTTACAACATGGTTGAATTAATTAATTCATTTTATACTCGACATGTAGGTATAATATTTTATGCGACTGGTTCGGCAACAATAATTGATGGTTCATTTATCTAATATACTTGTTCAGATAAAAGTACGAAAACGAGGAAAACACAATTTAGTATCGGTTGAAAGTTTTACCACTTATTTTCACATATTTTTATTATTAATTGGTGCTGTTTAGATATGTGATCTCAGATAAAAATTTTTATATGATGACGAATAGCCTTATAATACTTTTGTGTATATGTTTACAGAAAAATATTTATTTGTAACACACAATTATAAAAAAAATTATAGTTTAATCGATTTTTAAAATTTCTGTACAGATTAAAAGTATTCGAACATTATATGTATCCTATGAGTAAATAATAAAAATATAAATTATAATATTTATTAAGCAAATCCATGAAAGCAACTGAACTTTATGATATTATTAGTGACAAAATCAAAGCAATTGATTTTTTAAGGAGGCATAGTCTAATAGACGAAATAAAAACTTTTCATCGCTATGAAGGTAACTTACAAGAAATTAAAGGGGGAAAAAGAGATGGAAATGTTATGTTGGCATTAAGGTGTAGAAATAGAAACTGTCAAACCTATTGCTTGAATAATATAATATAAAATTTATGAATATATAATATAAGAACATCAAAATTGACAATTTGTCAAATAATGGAATTGGCTTTTTTACTTTACCATGGAAATACCATACAAAACGGTACAGCAATTAACTGGTAAAAGTAGTGACGTCAGTTGCAATTGGTTTAAAACATTTCGTGGGTTTAGCTCAAAAATGGCATCAATTACAAATAGAACACCCTGTTCAAATAGACAAATTTAAGTTTGTAGAAAGAAAGGGTAATAGGGGTTGCTTATTACGGGGTTATTTAACGAACAGGCTTGATTGATCCTAAATCAAATATGAATAACAGGAATTTAGCAATAAGGTCGATAAGTTTTGGGGGTTTGGCTTAATTAAGGAAGATGATTGTAGGGGGTTTTTATGTTGAAAAAAAAGATTGGGCAATTTTAATAACTATTATACAAAGAGAAGTGGAAGAAAGACCAGTAATATTTCTAGATGAATGGCGAAGTTATTCGAATATAAATGATCTTAATTATGTGCATTACACAGTCAATCACAATCTAACTATGTCGATCCTCTAACTGGTCCACATACTCGAACCATAGAAAAATTTGGCGTGATAGTAAAATCAAAATACTTAAAAATGTGAGTTCTAATATCTAATATATTTCAGTCTCATTTAGATTTTATGTGCTGAAAGAGAACCAGGAAGAAACAATAATGATATTTTCATTGCATTTTTTCATAATATAAAGGAATTAAATCAATAAAAAATTGATTTTAAAACAATTTTAAATAAAATTTTAAATACACAATAAACTCCATTATAAGTTTATAGTATAGCTGCACTTGATCTAAGGTATTAAGAAATACATAAACTCGCCTATATTATTAATATTTTTTCGAGATCACATATTTAATCAGCACCAATTAGCTTAATTAACAAAAAAACGAACCAGGAAGTCAAAACACCCAAATCAATAACAATTATCAAGATAGAATGTAAAATAAACGAGAAGAGAGCAAATGATCATATATTATTCGTGCTTCGGTGAAATACAGTAAAAACTTATTTGCCATGTTATTTCAGATGGTTATAGTAAGACTGTTACGACATCATATTACATGATACAATTGTAGCTAGGTTTAGTACTATTACAATCGCCATCTAGCTTATATTTTTAAAATTCTGAAATCACTTCCCTATTAATGAGAAGAAGGGTCTGTTTTATCTACTGAAAACTAAATTCCCATATTGAACAAGGTCATCTGTATAATCCATGGTCTTGCATTACTCCCTAGTATATCAAAATTTAACCTGCTATATTCTAATTAGCTATTGTTCCAGACGTTACCATTCTTAACCACGTGGAGGTCTGAACTCTTCACGGAGGCCTGTAATAATTTAAAATCCACATTTTGACTCATATATTAAATATTATTATTTCTCTAATTTTCTTATCACCTTTATTGTATGATTAATAATGTGATTTATTCTTTTCTAATCTTCCACATTGTCAGACCCTGAATTTTTGTAATAATTGTATTAATGATCTCCTAATTTATTGCTGTCATGATTGCATGTTCAATAGATATTTTAGTAAAAACTTAAATCAAAACTAATTTATTACTGCAGATATGTAACACAGTCAATAATTTTTCTAATTGAGTAAATCATATGCTGATTGTTGTCGTACATTTTTTTTTCAGTAAAATAATCTGCTTAGATAAATTGATTAATTAAAAATAATATTAAAATTGATATATTTAATAACCTTATAACATAATGTTTTATATTTGTATTCTAACCACTCATAAGCGCTTTATATATAATAAAATTAGATACAATATTAAATATGTAAAAATATTAAAATCATTTAACAATTCTATTCAGTAAGCACAAATGTATAATCAAATCCACATTGAACATCTAATATATTTCCGAAATCAAAATCTATAGGTGTTGGACTTTGAACAACACTACCAGAACCACATATTTCATTTGAATCATTATTCCCCCATCCATACAATTTACCATCAACCTTGGCAATCACAAAGTCACCACCAGCTCTAACAAGATCAACATTATTTAAAACTAATTTAGGTTCGTTACAAAACGCTTTCTCAGCGGACTCACACTGATTATAACTATTATCACCACAACAATACACTTCACCACTAGTGGTTAAAAATACTGAATGATTATTACCACAGTGAGCATCAGAAACATTTTCAATTTTAACTTTGTGCTTCTCGTAAGTATTAAATTCAATTTCAGGAAGGCCTAACTGACCACTTCCGTTTCCTCCCCAAGTGTAGCATTCATTTGTTTCTTTAACAGCCACTGCATGAAACTCACCACACGAAGCGGTTTTAAACATATTAAAACCAAGACTTGAACCATTTGTGATACGTAAAGGATTAAGAAGGGATGTTAACTTGTGAGCCTCGCGCTTAGGATTGTCTCTTCCAAGTACAAAACAATCATTTGTACCATAAGTAAATAATTGTTTCTTATTATTTATCATTATAAGTACGTTAAGTCCAGCATATATTGATTTAATACTTTTGATGTTTAATTTTTCAAATTTAAACTGTATATCTGTACCTGACTTAAAACCAACAAGGCCACCTTGTGAACTTCTAAATGTACCACATGCCCATACTTGTCCTCTTTTTGTTAGTATAGCTGAAAAACAGCTTCCTGCAGCAATATCGGCAATATTTGCATTAAATTTAATTTTCTTAGGAATTTTAGAATCTCCTTTTCTTCCGAGTGCCCCTTCGTCTCCATTCCCAAAAGAGTATAGCTCATTGCCATCACAAAGAACCAGGGTGTGTAATTGACCACAGACAACCTTAAGTACTTTTTTTTCCTTAAAGAAAGGATGAATAATTGGTTTATCGGATTCATCTGACTCGGTAATACCGAGCTGCCCAAATAAGTTTGAACCGAATGTATAAAGCATGGGTAAATTTTTATTTTTTTAAAAAAATTTGATAAACAAAGTAAAAATACTTTTAAAATTTTGCAAAATGTGATTTTATGTAAAATTTCTTTGAATATAATATTATATTGTTATGATTATGGAATAATATTAAAAAACGTTATGTATACATTCCTCAGGCTGAATATAATTTTTAATTGGTTTGCTTATTTAACTGCTATTTATAATTCAAAGTCGTTTATTAAAGATATACTAAATTAAAGTCTATAATATTTATAATAAATAAATTTATAACCTTCAGTCTATATTAGAAGAATATAACCAGTGTTTGAACTGTTGATACGCTATAATCATATATATTAATTTTAGGTATAATAGATTAACGATAACTTGATCAAGGTGTTATATTGATAGTTAATAATTATTTTTATCATCATTTATTGATTGAATAAATATAGCTAAATTTTATGATGAAACAATAAGAGTGTTACTTGATTAAAATTATTATTATATCACTTATAAAGGGTTGTATATAATATTTATAAAGTAATTGATGTCTCTTACTCAATATCTATAATTGTTTAAAATTTTATAATATTTTTGTTTTTGATAACATTGTATTATATATAGATAATATTAGCATATCCCTCGTGTTAGGATAAGTGATTGTACTTCAAATAGTATAAATTAAGGTTACGCAGAGGCTTTGTGGAAAAAATGTTTTTTTTAATTGCTGTAAACTTTTATAACGGAAACTTCCATTTCGCAGCTTAATTTCGGCAAAACGTGAATTGTGTAATTTTTTATAAAATTTTTAAATATTACAACAATATAAATATATTATAGAATAAGTAAATAGATTTTTTTATAAATATATGGTAATATTCTTAGAGTGTATTATATTTGTTTTTGGGAAACATACATTTGTATGTGCTTTTATTATTTAAATCTTTAATATTAATTAAATATATTTATCAATACAAAATTACTGCCTTATAATTCATTCATCTGATATTAAATTATCATCGATATCACTGTATTTATAGATTTATTTGAGTAAATATGGTGTCCTATTTATAAAACTTTGTATATCAGAATATATCCGTTGATAACAAGGCCCTTCTCTATTGATACATCTATTGCTCTAAAACATTACATGTCATCATATATTGAATTGAAATATAAACAAAAAATATTATAATATAGAATATATATCATTCATAATTAGTAATAACAATTATTATTGATTTATAATATTTTTATTAGGCATTGAATGGGAATGTTAATAAAATTAATAATTTTTTTCAGTTGATAAAGTGATAGCACCTTTTAAACTGTATTGACGTTATATAAATAAAATTATTGGCTAAAAAACATGGAATTCCCCAAATTGTTGGAATGTTTGCTTATCTCATTCAATATATAAAATATTTGACATGTTTTCTTTGAAAATTTATAAAATAGGAAAAATTTTGCCCATGGTGTTTTGTGGTCCTCCATTTATTGATTATTACAACTTTCTCGGAATTTCACCATATGAAAGTAGAAGGAAGGTGATTGAGAGAATAAATTATCATTCCTCAGTTTTAAAAAGCAAATATTCGTCATATAATATTTCTCCATCTGAAAAAAATAGCCTTGATTCAGATCTAAGAATGTTGGAGCAAGCTTACTTGTTATTTTCAAATGAACATAGTGTCAACGAATACAACAGAGATTACAATAGCAGGAATAGTGATACTGGGAAGAACCCATTTGATGAGATAGTTTATGTGACTTTATCAGACGGAGATCTTGCACGAGGAAGGGAAGTGAAACTGAATGTTCACAGAACACGTTTGGATCTTAACAATCACAAGAGAACCTACCAAGAAACGTTATTAGTGAAATGTGATGTTGTACCAGGCACAAAATCTGGTCATTTTTATGTTTTTGCAAACTGCGGTGATGAAATAGCACCTTTGGTATACAATAATGTGAAGGTAGTTGTTCAATCGAGCAATGAGGCTTCATTTCTTTTAAATGATGCCTTTCCAACCCAAAATTCCACTAATCAACCTTCATCACGTAACACTATGACTTCATCTAATTGCTGTGTGCCTGATCAAAATCAAGGAGAATATTCTATAGATCCTCGGACAAAATCAGTTGTATTAACGGTTACGGCTCCTATAAATGATCTTTTAAATGCTAGATTTTCTAGAACTATAACTTTCCCAAGTGGTGATTTCTTTACTGTTGAATCAAGAGATATAATTAAGATAGGTTTACCAATATTTATGCCTAATGAGTTAAAACCTGATATTGCTTCTAGATGTGGTTCTTCTAGGGATGTTATACTTGTTTTTAGGGCTACAAATGTGAAAAATTAAAAATTTTTATCGTTTTTATATTGATTGTTTTAGTATATTAGTTATTATATTTCATATGAGCTTAAACTCTTAAATAAATGTTTTTTTGTAAATATAGTGATTTGTTAGTGTTTGGTTATTCTTATTTATGGTGATCCTATATTATTCACATTTGTGAGAATAGCAATAGTAACCACCGAAATACATATATTAGTTTGCATATCTGATTAATAAAGGGATTGATGATACAATTAAATATAAAAACCAAAGTCGGCTTGAGGGTAATTCCTCAATCTATGTTAATTCCCCGTGCACCTGTTATTACCCTCAACCCCCAAAGTCTTGTAGGTGATTTTACAATATAGGAACTGATATTATTTAATATAAGCACTGATATCAACAACACAGTGATTGGTTAGTTGCAAGCAACATACATACAATTTCAAATACCTTTTATGTGTGAACAATAAAAGATAATCATTAAACACTATCTTCTCAATTATCAAGGACTATTTTGGTTTATAAACCTATCCAGTACAATTTTTAGTAGAAGTAGTTAGCTTCAAGATGGCATACTCAATTTATCATACTTGCTGTGCGCCCTAATTTAACAAATTTTTAAAAAACAAATAGTTTAAATTGTAATTTTTTTAGTAGAATAACCCTCGTAAATAAGGAATGGTAAGTGCATGGTTGTCTTAGTATCTTTATACACTCTTTTCAACCCGAAAAAGTTACTTAAAATAGATAAAACGTAGTTTTACATGTGTACTTAAAAAAATTAGTGTTGTTAGCTCTGATTTGTTGCATATTTGTAGTTTCATCCTTTAAGCCCTCAAAAATATTAAATATTGATTTCAAAATTAATAACACTGGCTCTGAGTCAAGTATCAGTTGGGATGATCTGTTATTAAAATACAGATGTATATTTGATCGATAAATCATGTTAAGTAAAGCTTTGTATTAATAAAAATATATCTAAACTTAGTGAAAACCCCTAGCTAGATTCTATCTATAATATAGATGTTTTAAAGATATGTAGAAAGTTATAAATACATATAATAATATATTTAGATATAATGTTTGCTATGGCTTAATGATTATATACTATTTGTACTTAAGTTAGATATGAAAACAAATATTATATGATTTTAATATTATAATCAGGTTGCAATAACATTCATACAAGAGATCTAAAATTTTGGTAAAAAATTCTTATTTAGGTTCCACCATTTAAGCGTATTATATTCATCTGTGATATTAATATGGCTTGTATTGATTTAATATGTCTTATATTCTCAAAATAGTAAAATTCAAATAATTTTTCAAATATAAGTCAATATATTTTTTCTTTTTTAAAAACTTTTACAAATTTTCCATATGAAATTCTGCTATACAAATGAACACGAAGCTCTAAAGTTTCTTTTCCACGTAAAATGTAAGGATGTAGAATACGAATGCTCTAAAACACTCAGGTTAGTGTTAGATGATAAACTTTTGGAAGACTATAAGTCTATTGTTGAATACTTGTTCACATTATATGGAGAGGAAATAAATCCAAAAAAGCTAAAAAAATTTAGCTTAATACCTTCAAATCCTTTAAAGGACTCATCAGATTCAATATTTGCCTACTATAGCTTCATATGTTGCTTGAGAAACAGTTTAGTAGGTGGAACAATGAAAGATATTGAATATTTGAGGTCATTTCCACTTGAAGTCAAATTAGACCCTGAATTTTTATTTTTAGACATAAAAGCTGGCTATATTACTGAAATAAGAGAAATATCAGAAAAATTGTACGCAGAAAAGGTTTCCTTTAAGGAAGAAACTCAAATCTGTTCAGGTCTTCGTCAGATATGTGAAAAAGAGGAGCTTTTAAACAAAATATTTTTATTTTTTAAAAATCTTAAACCCACAAAATTAAAGGGAGAACAAAGCAACGGTATGATATGCTGTGCTTCAGATGAAAATAATGTAGAACCTTTATTAGTCACTTCAGACAAGGACACAAGAATTTCACTCGAAGGATATTTTCAAATCTTTGAAAACTTGGAACGAAAGAATCTTGATATAAAGAAAAAAGGTGTTAAGGATATATTTGATAACTTTAAAATTAATGATTCATGTTTAACCTTTAAGGGAGTAAAGGTTATGTGCGGTGATTCTTTGGTTAGAACCAATAAAGTTGAGAAAGGTGTTGTTTCTTAAATAAATATATTATTAAAATGTTTAATATTTGTTGTATAATGGGGATGGGGTTGTAAAAATTGATTGGAATTTTCTTGGTGGTAGGATAATGTTATATCTAAGGAAATATGATTTATTTATCTACATTCTGTTGTTTGATTGTAATAAATTGTATAAGGGTGCTAAGGCTAGTAGATCACATAATAAAATAAGTAATATTAGTGTTAGAGACCGACCATAGGCTTATCTTGCTTTTTGTAATAGATTCTTTATATGGTTAAGGTTATTCATAATAAAGATTTTAATTTCTGGAAATATGTGAAATTATGGCGCACATCCCATTAAGGCCAAATAATGATTTATAGCCTTTAATTATTTTATTCATACTGGCTTGCCTGTCATGTCTAACCAATTGTTGATTACCACCAACCTAAACCTTAATACTTTTATTATAGGATATATATGATTTTCCATCCAATTGTAAATAATTCATACCTATGTGTAAATTTTTGATTTATTATTTGGTGTAAAAGTAAGCAAATAGATATGAAATGTTGAAAAAAAAGATCAAGTTAAAATATATATTTACTGGTTGATGTGAAAAAATGTAATTGGATGGAGAACCCTTATAAAAAGTCTACTATAATCAATTTTTATTAATAAAATCATAATAATTTATCTAGGATTCAATTTTATATTTAAATATTGCTTCCATTGATATTACTAAGATTAAATTACTAATTTTAGAAAAAATCAGTGTACGTTAATATTTTCGTAAATGTAAGAGTGACTAATATTTTATATTGTTGATGTTGATTTTTACACAAAATATGCTAAGTTTTAGCAACTATACGATTTTTTGCAAAGAATTCAAACATGCACGTGGTGCAGAGTGGAAATAATGGCAAATTATAATATATCATAAGCTAAAATAAGGAAGAGGGGACACGGATAACTCTTTTCACTTTGAAAAATTAGTTTGTTGTGATAAAAGAAATATCTTCTTTATTGCGGGCAAGGCCATTGTGGGATCACGAAGATGATATATGCTGGCAGGTGTTACTTTAAGCATTAAACCCATTACAATTATATCCTACAGTGAATTTATTTAATGCTTTACCGTCACTTCTAAAATGGTTTAATAAGGAATTACGTTCTTCTTCTGCTGCCATTTTATTAAAGCATGATAGGTGTATGACTATAATCGACATTTTCCATTTCTTCCCTTTAAATCCTATTATTGATTTCCAAATTTTTGTAGTTAAATATTAGTTAGTTTTGATCTTTTTGTATGAAAAAGACTAAAGGTTTAAAATCATTATTATTCCGCGCTATATATGTTTTTTTGGGCAATTATATTGGGTAATAAATTTATTTATTATTAAGACTGTATGATGGCACATAATCAAATGGGTTGATGATAAAATAAAACTTACACAAATTCTAAACCTAAAATTATAAAAACCCACAAATTAAAACAAATTATTAAATAATAAATATATATTTTGTTGGTTTCAGTATAAAAAATACTTATTGAATCAAAAAAAATTTACAAATGTTTTTCCATTGTAAATTTTTTGTATGAATAGTGAACAACTGTCTGTTTTTAAAAACGTATTATCTAATGAAATAATTGATATTAAGCTGCTAAGGAAGGTTTCAATCACTGGTGTGCCTTCTGTCTTTAGACCTAAAGTGTATAAAATATTATTGGGATATTATGGGACAAACACTAGAGAGTATGAAAAGATTGATGAAATGTATTTTGCTAAATACTTATCAAATTTTAAATCAAATCCTTCTTCAACCCTGTCCTCTAAATTTTTTACTTCTAATTTAACATTAAAATATGAAACTTCAAATCCGCTTGAACATCAAATTGATATTGACATCAAAAGAATAGCTATAAAATACAGAATTGTTGAAGATGAGGATTTGTCATTCATGTTTAAGAATATTTTAGAACTTACTGCTCATAAAAGACCTTATTTGGGCTATATTCAGGGAATGGCAGACTTAGTCGTTCCTTTTATCAGCCTATACGTAAATGAAGGTGAACATTGTTCATATTTTTGTTTTTCTAAATTGATTGATAGAATACAAACAAATATTTTTAACATGCAAGAGTCAATTATTAATTTATTTTCTAATAAATTAAAGGCTATCGATCTAAAATTGTACAATCATCTTGAATTCGTAAATTTAGACCTACATATGTTCAGTTTCAGATGGTTTAACTGTCTATACCTACGTGAATTCCCCTTATCACACTGGTTCAGACTATTTGAATGTATGATATGCTCTGATTTATCTGAGTTCAATGTTCTCCTCGGAATTGCTATTCTACAAAAGTTTAGAAATTTTTTGTTAAAAAACGATTTTGGTGAATGTCTGATTTTTTTACAAAATGGGTACGAATGGACGGAAGAGGAGATAATAGATTTAATTGGGGTTGTAAATTATTATAAAATAAATATTTATGAGTATTAAGAAAATAAACATTTTAAGTATTCTTCATTTATTTTAAAGTGTTCTAAATATCGCGTTATAAGTTTCATTAGACGTCGTTCGCATCGACTTTTTCTTATCTATGGCAAATAGACATAGCAATATCAACACATTGAGTATTAATATTGATAACAAAACAATACTTACATCCTTTCTTTGCTGGAAGGCGAGTAACAACTTAATCTTAAATTTCTTTTTCTCTTCATTATATAAAAATATCACTGTGAATTGAGGTACAACTGAATCATGACAGTGACAGTTCCTTATATTATTTATAAGACTTGGTACTTGCATGTAAACTGAAGAAAGATTAAAAAACGAATGACTTAAACCAACGGTTACGAAATCATTAGAAAAATCAGGATATGAAGTCGCTGGACGACCACACGTCTTAACAACATTATATAACGTTCCAGAGATGGTTCTATAATTCACAGAATTGATATATCCCTTTTCATCACTAAATGTTGCAAATTCAACCTTAACAGAATCCATTTCGTTATCAGTGAATTTAAGAGAGACTAATTTTTTACCATCAGTATGAGAGTGGTTGATTATTAGAGTTGTTTCTCCTGTTTCATTAATATCACCTGATGTAATTCCATATATATTCTCAAATTTATATTTATCTAAAGCATCTTGATAATCAGTCAATTCAAATCTATCATGTGATCCATCTGCTTTAAAATGGCTTTGGATGACCTTTACGGTACTCTTAAGCTCGTCAGTATCACCAACTAGAAATATATCTTTGTTTCCTTTACATGTAACATCATGTATGTAAGTTCCAAATATGACATCATCATTCGTATGAAATTTAGGCTTAAAATTTTTTACTACGCTTGACAATTGGATTTTAAGATCGGGTGTGTTGTTATATATGTTTTTTGTTTTGAGAAGGTCATTGTAATTTGGTGTTATAGTTTCTTTGAACGCAGAGTATTGAAATTCAATTGAATTTTTGTCATATGTTTGATTATAATGTACATTGATATAAAATATATCATTTTCATTTGAAATATATAATAAATCATTACAACCAATATTTCTAAAGTCATATATCTTTATAGGTCCTATGTTTGATGGTATATTAATACTATGAATCAAATTAAAAACATCATCTTTTAAATTAAAGACAACTAATTGCTTAAAGGATGAATTTTGCTTGTTCTCAACAACCATCGCAATATTAGAATTAAAATCACCAGTTATATCCATAAATACACTAGAATGGTCTTTACAAAGACTATATTTATCATCAAATCTATAATTACTTTCTTTAAGTGTAAAATCACCATCAATTTCATATATTTTCAAGTCTTCACCACTTTTTTGCCAAATAAAAATGGGTTCGGCCTTCTTAACATCGGTTATCATAAAGGGAATAGCTGAAGAATCATCAAGAATATGCTCAGAAAATGATGAGCCGTTTTCTACAAATAGTTTGTTGTGAAACTTTGCACTATCATTACCATATGCAACCAGGTAGGCTTCCATTCTATTGTTGTCATCTACCTTTAAAGAAAATGGTATGACATTTTTTATATTATCAAGATCACTTATCTTTTTAGAGTATGGATTGTTCGTTTTAAAGCCTTCAAGGATTTGAAGTTCTGAGCCTGAATTGATGTTGCTAATGCCAACCATTCTATCCTTACTAACTACATTTTGATTATACCTATTTGCGAATGTAAAAAGTCGGAAGTTACTGCTTAAAACCATAAGATTCTGAATTCCCATAGGGGTATTTTTTCTCCTTGTTTTTTAAGGGAAAATTTTTGTTTTAAAAATATGTTTACTTTTTGTTTCAAAGGGTTTATAAAGCAATTGTTATGTTCATAATTGATTAAATTTTTATTTTATAGACACTTAGGAGAACTAATGCTAATTATAACCCTAACATTATCGTATTACATATAATATCATCATGATACATCAATTAATAGTTTTCTATTAATAAATTATGAAATATAATAATTTTTGATAGATATAAAAGTATTATAATTAAAAAGGGGTTTTTATTAAATGACACTGATATTATCTTAACTATTGATCACTTGTATATAACTATAATCATTTTAATTGATAGTTCATATAATACCATAGTACGACTATTTGTTCATTGTTACATTTTTATATTAATTGAAGTACTACAATAGATATATTTACTATCATGGTGGCTTATAATGAATTATTTACATTCTAGCTTGGATAGTATATGAAGCATCAACCTATAATATTATTAATTAATGGCTGCACTGTTCTATTAAGGTTTAAACATAATAAATTTTATCAATATTTAATATTCATCCATATAATATAAATATTTTACAAAGGTTTTGTTAGTATTAATTCATATCAAAAAAATGTAAATTCATATATTCAAAAAAAGTTATATTTGGGTTTAAATAATTCATTTATTAAATTCTAAGATTTATAGTTAATAATAAAGAATTAATAATAAAATTAAAATGTCTTGGCTCAAACAAATAAATTTTTTTACAAAATTTCCCCATGTCTCAGAAAATTGAAGAAAATGTTGAACTAAACTGGCAACAGTATCCTAAACACACTTACGTTTACTACGCTCAACATAATGGTCGTCTTCACATTAAATGTAAAGTATGTCTCGTTGGAGATGGTGGTACTGGTAAGACAACACTTTGTAATAAAACTATAAACGGTGAGTTTACAAGAGAGTACAAAGCCACAAGAGGTGCTGTAGTTAGACATTTTAAATTAGATCTTGATGTTGGTGTTACATGCCATTATGAAGTATGGGATACTGCAGGCCAAGAGAAACATAGTAGAATGAGAGATTGTTATTACGCACAATCACATGGTGCAATTATAGTATTTGATCTGACTAGTGCTGTGACATTAAAGAATGTGGGTAAGCACATTAAGAGTTACATGGGGGGATGTCTTAATGAATCTCCAAAGATAGTTGTGATTGGTAATAAATTAGATAAATGTTCACAAAATGGGGGTATCGATGCTAAGCAAGTGGCTAAGGTACTAAGAGACTTCCCTAGGGTTAAATACTATCAAGTCTCTGCTAAGACGGGTTTTAACTTTGCTGAACCTTTCCTAGATGTTGCTGCTGATATTTTAGGAGTAGACGCTGTTAAGTGTGTAGCTGATCTTGATCTTAGAGAGGCTGTAAACGACTATGACTTCCTTGATACTGCAACAAAATATACAGATTACTTGGATCAGTTCAAAGACTTTGCACCAGAAGAATAAAAATCATATTTCAACTATTTTTTATTTATATTTGATCTTTTTCTTCTTTTTAGTTCAATTTGAGACAGAACTTCTTTTTCTTCACTTTCGTCTTCATTAATTTTTTTTGACTTTTTATTCTTAAGGATGTTCTTAGATGGTAGTTTTATGTTTAAGTCGTATCCCAATCCTTGTCTTCTGTTTAGAAAGTCTATTTTGATATCATCATTGCTGTAATTGCAGTCTTTAAAGATTTCTTTTAAAAATTTTGTTAATTCCATCTTCGTTCAATTTTTTAAATTTATTTTTAGGATAAAAATAGTAAAATATTTTTTTATTAAAATATTGACTTATTTTCATATAATGGTTAAGTAAAATAATAGAAACGGATAGCAATTTTATAAAAATCGTGCTATGATAAAGTGGCTACAAAAACAGAACATTATGACTTCATAGTTGGTGATAGCAAATCTTTAAAGAAACCTACAATAGGATGTAAATAAATGCTATACCCACACTGATAGGTTAAATCTTCAGGTATTATCATTCTTTGTCAATAAAAATAGATGATTATCTATCATTAGTTGGATTAAACAATTTTATCCTTATCACCTAGTCCGTTATAGTTTAATTAGTTTTATTTCCAACGTTTCTACTCTAGACCACGTAAAATTTGGAGTTTTTCTTTATCATTAAACATATATCATGGTTTCATTCTACAATATAACTATTCTTTATTTAAAGTATAAATATGTATTATATTGATCACAAAGAAATATAGGGTTTCTCCATCCAATTGTAAATAATAATTAAAATTTTATTATATGGTATAAAAGTAAGCAAATAGATACGAAATAATGAAAAAAACATATAAAAAAATATATGTACCGCTTGATGTGAAAAGTTTGAAATTGGATATATAAATCCTATTTTTATATGATTAAAATAAATTATCATTGTATGCTTCCTAATCAAATATTAATCTAACTTTGATTATTCAATATTTTAATTTCTATTAGGAATCACACTAACTATTATAATAAATGACTTATGATGTATCATTCTACTGCTGTTAGAAAGTTTAGGTTGAGTTATATCATGATTTATTGCCTTATAATGTATGTTTGTAAATGTTAAAAGACTTCCTGCCCACATGGCTGTCACAAAGAATAAACCATTTTTTATATTACGATTTGTTATATATCATACACAACTTCTACAAATATAGATATTTTAATATGAAGAGAATAAGGCTTTATAGCTAAATAATATTAAGAAGGATCTTAAATTAGTCTTAAAATAATATATTAAATACCTCCCTAAGTATTTTTAATAACCCATCATAAATTAAGTCAAATAACATATGTGATTGAATTACGCTATTTATATGATTTAAAATATTAATCATATGATATATGTTGTATTTATTAATATATTTTATACATTTTAGCATTTTTGTTAATTTATAAAAAATTGTCCATGTTTTTCCATATTTTGGTTGCGCTGACAAAAGTATCATTATTGAGTGAAAGTGATCTAGAAAGTGTTTCCACCTTCTTAGTTTTCTTATATTACGACAGAAACAACTTTTACTGTCAGAAATGTGAAGAATTCAAAGATAAAATGGACAATTTAGAGCTTGATGTGAAGATGTTGAATTTTCCTGAAAACACACAATTAGGCTCTCATTTTTTTCAATTTGAGTTTCCAATTTTTGCAATTCGTTCAAACAAACAAAATTATTTTATTCAACCATCAAATTTAGAAAATTTGAAGGAAATAATTCACAGTAAAAGTTATCTATTGGAAAAACCATTAAGTAGATCACCTTTTTTCAGGTTTTTAAATATAATTATATTTTATATTATTGATATATTGTATCATGTGATTGATTATTGTCCGGAATATGTCATTCATATTTTTGCATATATTGTAATGATTTATCTGATATATTCTATAATTTATATATTTAAGGATGATTATAAGGTTAAAAAGGAGTAAATGATGTTTAAAAGTGTAATATTTGGTATTTAATATATTTTTGGGTGTTAATTTATTAATTATTATGTATTTGTGATCATAAACAATATTGATTCATAGTCAAGTGATCCATGTTTGTCAATTTTTATTTTAGAAGTATATTAAAAGGGTATCATTTAATTTTTAAGGTTTGTTAAACAATATACTTGATCAGGTAAAGATATAAGGATGGTACAAAGTAGTATTGATTGGTAACCTTTCAGTTCATTTTCTAAAAAAGATATTAAGTATCAGTAAACTTACAAAGGAGGAAAGTCAAACCAGTAAATAAAAACACCTTAAATTAAAGGCAATAATCAAAAGGTACGGAAAGTGGGATAATAACCAATACTATTCATGCTTTGGTAAAAGGCAATATAAAAATTTAGTTGTCATGCTATCTTAGATGGTAACAGTAAGACTTTAAGGATATCATGCTATAGAATGCGATCGTAGCTGTGCTTGTACTATTACGCACACCAACCAGCTTATATCTTCGTGATCTAACGTAGTCTTATCTGCCAATAAAGAAAGGGTGGCTATCTATCAACCGCAAACACTGTTTCCCAGAGTGAACAAGGTTATCCGCACGCCCACGGCCCTGACCTATTAAAATTTAATTACCATTGTTTTCAACCTTACCACGTGTAGATTGAACACTTTGATTAGCTATATAAACTAATAATTCATCTATATTATGCGTGTTTTAGGGTTTATAAAATATCTTAATATATTTTTCTATATAAATAGACGGTCCATGTTTTTTTTTGAAAATAAGATTAATTAAACATTGTTGTAACCAGATTTATTGATCTCTTCAATGTTCTTATCTGTTATATATCATTTAAAAGGTCATAATATAACCAGGTTCATTGAGTATTAACAAATTTAACGGTATAAATTTCTTGATATGGAAAACTACATTTTTTCAAGCTAATATTTGGTTGTGATCAAAGACAGTCAATAGATTAAGTGATTATACTTGTATCATGAGGTATAACAAAATTATATGAATGATTATTGGTCTTGTGTTCATATATTCATCTGCTATTATAATAAATAATTATTTCCATAGTTGACTAGTTTCTATTATAAACTACTTCCACAAAGTAATTTTGACCCTCTTTCAATAACTGACTTAACCCCGATAACTCTTTTGACTCTAACTCTGTTAAATTTTCTTTTGAAGAATAAACGATCCTTTATTTCTATTATTTTTAGTTAACCTAGCTCATTGATAAATCATATTCTATTGTAATTTGTTAAAAGAAGGTGAATCAACTAATTCTACACGGTTTTGTCATGATTGAAATGTCTTTTTTTGATTTTATAAATAATATTTGAAGATTATTATAACTTAAAAACAACTTTTGTTTTTAAATTAACCTTTTCAAAGCATTTTCTGCATCTTTAAAAACATTCTGCACACTGAACAATTAATAGTATTTTCAAAAGATTTAAATTGTGCTATAGATTTAATTATTTACTAAGCATTGCCTAATATTGAGTATAAAATATCATAATGTATTTTAAAGCACTATATTTCATCAATAGAGAACGCCGATATTGATTTTATAATGTTATTATCGTATCTTGTTCTTATTATGGTTTTAAAATGATTTTTGAATTTTTTAATTAAATTTTGGTATTAATAATATCTTTCAAATTAACTCTAACTAAAAACTTTAAAATAATTTTCAAAAGTCTCTTATAATTCTTAAAGTTTATTAAAACATACTTGACCCTAATAAGCTTCTTATTATGATCCATATAAAAAGAAAAAAATTAACAATTAAGCAATATAACATTCAATAATATGAGTTACATGATTTATCAAATGATTTATATCACTTCGATTATAATAATCAACAGTATTGCTTATGTCATCAATTCAAAAATATTATATATATATTTTAAAGGATTTTTAACATTATATATAAAATTTAAATTTTCGTATTACATTTTTAATTTTTTAACAGTTCAAATTATTATATTAAAAGAATTGGCTGATCTAATATTTTTTCTATATATAAAAATATAGTTTTAAAAATAAATAAGAAAAATATTGATTTAATTTATTTAATTGAATCAAGAAAATGATCAAAATTGTATTTTGCAATATTGTCTTTCTACATCCACTCAAGTAAATACGATTCTAACAACCCATCATGTTTTAATTCCAATTTTAATTTATTCTATAAAGACTCAGTATTTTGAGTATGAACACTATCAATTGGATCAACAAAATTAAAAATATGATTAACTGTTGAATATAAATTTTCAATTAATCATATTCATAAAACTACGCCAATCACCATTCCATATTATAGTCCACTCTTTGCACACATTTTGTAAAATAGGTAATAGGGTTGCTTCACTCCCATCCCCAACCAGCTTAAAAAATACTTTGAAAATGAAATAAATATATCCAATATATCAAACACACATAGCTTCATCACCTTTTCTTTACAATGGTATTTTTGCTTATACTAGAACATATATTCATCAATTTGACAAATCACACCCAAGCCACTTAGCTTCGTTGGAAAGTTATCAAAATATAATTTTATTCTTTCTAGTATTTTTAAAAAAAAACTTTCAGACAAATTAAAATCTTGAAATTTGGCAGATTGGGGTATATTCTCAAACCGACTAAAACATAATATAATTATTTTTCTCAAAGGTATCTTGATATAACAAAAAACTGTCTTTTAATATGTCTTATTTTTAAAAAAAACTGATACAACCACTTAAATAAAATGAAATGCTACATTACCAATTGAACCCGCGTACTTCACTTTATTAAGAGGGGTGTTACAACCACAATAATAAACGATAGAATGAAGAACCCCTTACCTTCTTAGCATATTTATAACATTAGAAGTATTATTTTGTGTTATACAAAATCTTTAAAATTAAACATGATAATTTTTTACAATTGACTGGTGAACCCTATAATATAATAAAAAAATTTTCAATGTAGATTTTGAATCGAAACAGTGCCATTTGTTTTTTACTATGTCAAATTTTGAAAATATCTAAAAAATGATCAGATATATAAAGAAACTTTATTTTCTATAAAATTTGATCAGAAATAAATTTCTTTGGTATTACCCATATGTCTCACTATCAGTATAATATTTTAATCCAGGATATCCATGTAATGTGTGCTATAACCATAAAGCTGTTATGTTTAATAATCTTATTACATAGCAATTGTAAGAGACCATATTAAAATATAAGAAATAACAACTAATTAGAATATAACAGGTTAATGTATGGTTTAAAGTAGGTTTAAGGGATACGATAATCTTGTTAGCTCTAACCATCTGACGATGGATAGACAAATAAGGTCACATTAAAATATTGATGATATACGCTATAAAGCTAATATAGTATGCGTTTTTATTTTTTATCGTCAGCATCTAACATGAAAGAAAAGGTCATAATGTTCTGTTTTTGCATCTATTTTATCAAAGAACGATAAGTATATGATTTATACTCATTTTTAAGACGAAACATAATATTCTGTTTTTGCATCTATTTTATCAAAACACGAAATATATGATTTATACCCCTTTTTTGTTTCTTCTCTCTTGATTTATTTAATTTTTAAGTTTTTACATGTTATGACAATTTTTCTTCTTTTTGTATGTAAAAATTTGTTATATTTATCATTTTAAACAGACAAACCCTATTACAAAACTTCAACCATAGAAAAATTTTAGTAACCAAGGTGTGTATCACCAATATTTATTATCCAATTATATACTATTTTGTTAGAATAAGTAAGTTAAATAATTTTATGATATTCTTGTGAGAAACGTAAAAAGACCGAAAATATTATCAATGACTATTAATTTACGTTTTGGAAGATTTTCAATATATTTATATGGTTCATTTTTAATAAATGTATTGGTTATTTAAATCAAATTCCTTATAATTTCAAACCATTTATAGACTTATGGTCTACTCTTATGAGTATTAATATTATTTTTAACTTCTATGAGAATCGAACCCAATATTTATACAATCATAAAATTTAATATATAAAATATCATATATTATTCTTTTAGTATACACATAGTTCTAAATCAATAGTAAAAATCTTATCATTTAAGCAAATAAAAATAATATTTATTTCAATATCAACTAACGCACTACTCCTTTTCAATTTCATCATTAACAAATTTATAATAAATCCACTCAACCAAATAAAAATACAAAATAAATATTGTGATAGAAAGCGGAACATAAATAAAATATCCAGTCATTAAGTACTTGGTAGTCAATCTAACATTAATATAAAGGAATGTGTTAACAGAGAAGAAGTATATAGCAAAGATATACAAAACACCAGCTAAGTTGAAATAATCTCTCATGAAACTTTATTTTTGATTGTTTATAAGCTTTAAAACAACTTGTTTTAGATTTGATAACCTAATCAAAAATGAGTGTATAATTTTATATTTATTGGTTTTTATTAAATATTTTATATTAGAAATTTGATGTAAATTAATACTAACAATTTATTAAAAAAATTAACTATAATAAAAATAATATTTATATAATACATCAAAGGACATATTATAATATATTAAATAACAATATAAAGTTACATTAAAGCGTTTTTAATTATTATAAAGTTGTTATAATATGATAATATACTATAACAATAAAATTGTAACTAACTTAAAGCTATGACTGATTATGGCTATGACTGACCATGACCGATTATGAGTGATTATGACTACGACTGATTACTACTGACTATGACGGACTGTGACAATGACTGACCTGATCTGACCATGATTGACTACTACTGACTATGACGGACTTGATCATGACTGACTGTGACCATGACGGACTTGATCATGACTGACTTGAGTATGTCTGAATATGACCGGATATTTCTTACCATCACTGATCAAAACCGACCATTATTAACACTATACATATATAAAAACAACAAATTTAATTAATTTATTTCTCAGAACCATTTGGTAGCATTGAATACAAAACTTCAACAAAGATCATATAACAAAAGAATAACATAAAGGTTATTGGCATATAAACAAATCTACCATTTATGAATGTCCATGTAGTAATGTAAGCCTTTAATGCAGGTAGTATAGCAATACAGAATATAACAAGCAATGATACAAATACGAAACCACCTAAGTTACAATAATTTCTCATAAAATTTTGATCAAATTCTTTTTTAAAGGTTGATACATAAGTTTTAGATTTTTTTGATTTGAATGAATATTTGAGAAAATAGTTTTTTGAGTTGTTTCACTGCTTTTTGATGCTATACTATCATCATTTGTGTTAATAAATTTTTTTTTAATGATTACAAAAACTATAAAGTTTGTATATAATTATCAAGGAGTGAAGAAAAAAATATTATTAAATGATAAATAGTTAAATATATTGATAAAATCAATAATTATAGAAAAATTAAATATTAAAGCAATGGTGAGACCTCTAAAAAATATTTAAAAATGCAAAAAACACCCATACTGGGGATCGAACCCAGGACACCCGGATTAAAAGTCCGGTGCTCTACCGCTGAGCTACACGGGCTCAAAACGTTATTTTTTATATTTTATATATAACTTATTAAATTATTATAAAATATCTTTTTTTTACTTTTATTGATTTAACCTTAAAAATATGATATTTTATAATGATTTAGAGTTAAAGTTGATTAAATATTTTTATTATTACCAAAATCCTTTACTTTCCTTATTTTCTTCTCCCTTAGGCGCTTCTTCCTCTTTATTACTTTGTTGTTTGTCTTGTTGCTTATCCTGTTGCTTGTCTTGTTGTTTATCATCAGCTTCTTGGGTATTATCCTCAGTTTCTTTATCCTCTCCAAATATTAGTACTAACAACCAACCTAATAGTTTAATAAAAAGAATAAATAAAATAAATTGAACTATAAATTGAGCCACATTTATAAATTCTCTTTCTTTTAACTTATAAAAAGATGACTTTATCATGTCTATGACAAAATATGAGTATAAGAATGCTAGAAATACAAAAAGAAAACCATGTAAGCTTAAAATGTTAATCATACGCCTTTTGTTTAGACGTAATATGTTTCAAAAATAAAATATGAAACATAAGAACGTTTCATATCAGGACTTTAATCCCTAATTTGTGATATAAATGATGGGTTAATGATAAAAATATGTAATGATGTAATCTGATAAATAGTGGTATGTAATCTGATATATAATGGTATGTAGTGATATATTCTGATATGTAGTCTGATTATAATGGTATGTAGTGATATATTCTGATATGTAGTCTTAAATACAGTGGTATATTCTGATATAACCTTATATATCCTATAACATCCTATAATACCCTATAATATTCTGTAATACTCTATAATATTCTGTAATATCGTTTAACTTACTATAACAACCTATAATATACTCACATATTCCTATATAACCTATAGTTATTAATATGCCATAGGCCATCATCAAATCAAACCTTTAAAAAATTTTATAAAAATTTTGCCATGGTAAATAAAGAGAAGTTAGATAGAATATTTCAAAAAACAACAAAAGTAGCTGGCTCTAGAAAAACTGCTAAAGATCCTAAGGTCATAAAAACAAATGTTAATGATGTCAAGAAAGAACTTAAGTTAGGTCAAAAACGTACTTACTTTAAGTCTTGCTTTTATAATGAAAATAATAAACCAACTGTTGTTGAAAATGCTGTTATCACTGCATTTGAGAAAAATAAAAATATTATTGGTTTTTTGGTACAAGGTAAAGCTAAGAAACTAACTCAAGATGAAAGAAATATGGTAGAGAAGCTTAAAGAGAGTGAAAATATCATAAGTGGTGAAACAGCAAATGATGTTGAAGAACTAGATTAAATTTTTTAAATTTATTTTGATATAATTATATTTTTTAGATTAGTTAGATCAATAAATAAGTGATTGGTCATAGTAAGGATTAAAGCTTATGTGATGATGTACTTTATGTATTAATATATTTCATATAATTATAGGTTCAGTTATAAACCTAGACCTTTATGTAATAACGTTAGAAATAACGGTTTTTTGTGCTATTCGGTCAAGATCGAGGGGGTGATCTATTCACTCTGTGGAATAAACTATATTATTGGTAGAGAAGGCTAGTTTATATCGTATATAGCGCTCTTTGACAGCATAACTTCTTTGATTCTATCACTCACAGAATATATAATATAAAGTACCAATACCAGGCAACATTTCACTAATATTCGCCCCGTTTTTAAAAAGAATATTTCGAGATTTTTACTTTAAATAAAACCATAGATGTTCTATAGTGTTGTGGTCTATGAAAACCATTCTAAAACCTCATTGTTTATATATTCAAAAATCTCTAATACAATCTTATTTTTGTGCGCGCTCTCGTTTAAACCATTACTCAATATTCTAGTATAATATAAATCATTATATTTCATATTTAAAAATACCAAATTTCTATTCATACAACCATAACCAAATATTTCCTTCTTCAACCAACACTTTCTACCTCTTAGAGTCATTATAAATGTTAAAGAAATAATGTCACTAAAGTAGTCTTTACTTTCAAATAACCACTGTTTTGTATTTCTTAGTCTGTTAATTATTTGATAATCACATTTAATATGATTTTTCTTTAGTAAAATATACACTGTTTATCGCATATACTACATTTGAATTGAGGTTGATTTTTTTATAAATCGGCATCTGACATAAGGTTTTTTGTTGATCATTTTTAATTAATTTTCTAATGTGATCTTGTACAATAGATTTCTTTAACTCAGGTTTTACATTGATTATATTTATTGAAAACACCATGTAAAATAACTGAAATTCTACATTTGTTGAATTTAAAAACATGTTTAACCATTAGTGTATTTTTTATCAATTTTTATAGTTTTCTTATTGGGTTTTAATTAAAAATTGTCAAAAGATGTTATATAAAATCTGCGTTAAAGAAAATAAAAAATATCACGGACTTTCTCAGATGATTAGACATTAATTGTTATTTTATTTAATTTTTACTGGTATTCAAAAAACTTTTTGGGGGTGTCCGGTTTTTTTTGAGTACTGTATATTAAGACCGTTATTTCTTAAAAATACTATAAAATATAACATAGAATATATTAAGATCGTTATTTCTTAAAAATGCAATAAAATATATTAAGACCGTTATTTCTTAAAAATTATTCATATTGGATTCGAAACGGATATAAATAAAATATTTAATAGTACCTCTTCTTAAAAAAAACCACTCATGCTGGATTCGAAACGGATATAAATTTAATATATTAAAAAATATAACAATATCTTTACTTACATATTTTTTTATTCATATAAGGTTAAATGCTTCAAGCATGCTATTTGTTCTCTTCCATTTATCCTTTGTATCCTTATAAACACTATTCTTAAACCTAGAAATGATTGATTTCTGTAATTTCTTATCAATTTTAATCTCTATTTGACTTAAAATCTCACCTAATTTTCTCTGATCAAAAACATTTAGAACAGCTGCAAAAATATCAGCTTTATCTTCATTTGAATATTCTCTGGTGGATGCCAATAAAAATTCTGATATAAATATTGGATTCCAAGTGTATATAAGACCAGATATTATTTTTATTCTTCTAGTCCAACTAACATCATCCTTTGTAAGTAGATCATCGATTATAAGTCTTTTATTAAACAATATTATACTTTTTAATGTCCAATCCTTAACTATATACTTGACAACTGTAATGAAATCAGATATTTTATAGCTATCAATGTATTTCTTTAAGGCTGTACCAACTATCTTGCAATTATCCTCGTTCTTGACCCATTGACCAAAGTTTGCATCATATAATTCATCCATTTTACAAATAGATTGTTCGATTTTCTTCAAACAAAGAGCCATACATGAGGGATTGAAAAAAATATTTAAATGAAAGGAGAATATTGAAAATGATAAAGGGACGAAAATAAGGAGACATAAAAGGGTTTGTGTGAGTATAAATTCCCTCCATTTCATTAATTAATAAGTGTATTATAAACAAAGAATTAAAATGTAAAGATAAACAAAAGATAAAATTTTATTAAAATTACAGAAAAGGTTTTGTTGTAATAATTTATTGAAAAAACCTTAAGTAATTAAAATTATTATTAGAAAGTAAAATATACGAAATTTAATTAAGTTTTTTTTAATGATTAAGATTAAATATGCTTAGTACAAGAATCGAAATGCATACCATTTTATATATTTAATAAAATAAAATATATTGATTAAATATTGAATATTAAAAAAAAATCATTTGTTATTATCATATATGGCATGACAATTAATATTAAATCATTAGAGATTAGAAAATAAAAATTGGAGGGATTTTTAAGAAAAAAATTATTTGTTATGATTTAAAAAAACAATAGAGATAGTAAAACTTGTCATCATGCTTTATTTAATAATAGAAACATGTCTATGTAACACATTGTAGACAGATGTACACTCTTATGTATTTATTTAAAGTATATTTGGTGTTATAATGCTTGTTAGTGTTAATTTATGATATTTCTATACAAGCGTAATATTAAAAATTATAAATATTCAATTTTAATACAAATTACTTAAAATAACTCAAAGTAAATGTATTTAATGATATTTCAATTAAAATTAAAGTATAATTTTGGTATATTTTTTTATAAAAGGTTTGTTTTTATTATATTTGAAATAAATGCTTGGTTAAGCAGACTTTGTATAAAAAGGTGATATATTATTTAATTTAATGTGTTTCTTATGTTTTATTACAAGATAAACATTAACTAACTGACAATCATAACTAAGACTAACATGTCTGATCATGACTAACTAACTGACTAACAATCTTAACTAGGACTAACTAACTGACTAACAATCTTAACTAGGACTAACTAACTGACTAACAATCTTAACTAGGACTAACTAACTGAC